>LQRL01165609.1:0-32347 GCA_001703475.1 Hydroides elegans
CAACTCGTGACGTCACAGTAAATATAGCGGTACTTGGGGGTATCATGGCAACCAGCGAGTATGGTATCCCACAATGCAACGCGCGACTAGGTGCGTGCATGTAAAAGGACATCATCCCAATATAGGTCATCATGGTACATGTATTATAAAGAATCAAAGCTTTGTTTTTGAATAATGAAAGGTCACATACGTCACTTGATAAAGGGAGATGTTGTTTTAATCGGCTTATAAATGAAGCTTTATTATTGATATTGGAGCCAGAATTTAGTTTCTTAGACGCCAAATCAAGTTTATTAAATCGCGTTCCGCTGTCATCCCTGGTTATTTGTGAAAGTGTAGTTGTGTTTTCTTTGTTGTGTGATAATGTGTATTCTATGTCACTGTCGTTCATTGTATTTTTTGGCTTGTCCATCCTAAACACCTTACCACGAAGATCACTTACGTCATTTTCACTCAATGACTTTGAAGCTTCATTGGTTTTCAAGCTAATCAAACCCTTATTTTCCATTTGATTTATCGGTTCATACATTTGTCTTTGAAGTTTAGGTTGACTAGAGGATATATTATCACATGAGGATGTAGGTTGTCCCGATCGCTGTGATTGATATTTATGTGCGGTTAATGGTCGGTGCAAAAGTCCAAATACTACACCATTGAGGTTAAAAGCTGCCATTATAAGGAATGCCCCTCTCCATCCGTACTGAAAAGTCAAGGTATATCAGTTATATTTATATACTTTTCGTTTCCACAGTTTACTAATATATAAAGATAATTAATCACATCAGACATAGAATGTTGACTTGCAAGCCAAGTATCAGTCTATTTTGTTCAATTTTATTTCTTATTTTATCGAATGCAGTATTAAACTGATATTGATGAATTAAAAGTATTCATGATTGTTTTTAATGTAAAAAAATAGTTATTTTTATATAATTTCAACAAGTATTAACAACACATGGATGCCCACTGAGATGAATACCTATACACTTTGCTGCTCTTATATTCACTTAAAATGTAGATGGGTACATATTCAAAATGCATGTTACTCACGTGTGTAAGAGCTGAATTTAGTAGCATCACGCTTGTAAAACTTCCTGCTGAAATACCGGCCATGGCAATTCCAGTTGCCATCCCACGTTTTGTACTGAAATACTGTTGAATTATGACTACATTCGATATGTATATCATTCCGATTCCAGTACCTAAAACATAACATTACTTATGCTATCGACATAGCATTTGAATCATAGGAATAATTACAAAGAAATTGCATATCTATGCTAATCAATTGCATTACACCTTTATACTAGTGCAGAGAAAATTAAGTTTATTGGTAAAACATTGTGTTTTTAATCATATATACATAAACTTGAATAATGAATATTGCAAATATCACATACATTAATTTTGATAAAAGAAGTAAGAATATATGGGCAATATTTGTAACTTATGCACGAATGTACATTAAACAAGTTAATGTTTTTTAAACTATCTGATATATTAAAAAACAAAATAATATAATAAATGCAAAAACAATATAGGATATATATATAATATTTTATGTTCAACCATATAAAAGTGTGCATCAGACTACTAAGCGTTTTTCAAAACGATTATTTGCAAAAAAAGATAATATAAGAACGATGCAAAATTGATGCATGAAATATTTTATTTTCTCTTCTTTTATGATATGACATATGTGCACATGTATCTTAACATAACTAGTTTTCATAATGTTTACTATTTGGCCGCTGTACATGTACACTATTTATTCAATATCATGAAATGGTAGTCAATCACCGGTCAATCACCACAAAAGGTTACATTGTATCATATTGATACATTATATAAATCGGATAAAAAATCTAGCATATATGTCATAAGCATATAAGCTTGTATCATGAGGATATCTACTTATAATATCCATGCGGGCATGTTGACATATGTAAGTGCAACTAATCAGCTGTCACTGCTTCACAGACAGTAATTAAGGTCATGTTGACATTTAGTGCATAGGCCTCCACTAATCTATGGTCCCTTTTTAATTGACAGTAATTGTGGCCATGTTGACACACACATTGTCACGATAAAACCATTTGCAAGTGAATAAAATATATAACATCCACAATATTTAAATGACCATTTATAAAACCCTATTAAATAAGTGTCATTCGTGCTAACATTATTTTCTACTAATAAACATTGTATGCTATTAACAAACATACTATGTTGTTCTTAATACAGACTCGTTTACCTGATATGATACCATACGTAAAATACAGCATATGTACATCCCAGGCTAATGT
The DNA here is from genome assembly GCA_001703475.1 of Hydroides elegans. NCBI lineage: Eukaryota > Metazoa > Annelida > Polychaeta > Sabellida > Serpulidae > Hydroides > Hydroides elegans. The sequence continues at coordinate 2,307 of LQRL01165609.1, forward strand.
GCTTAGCAAGAGTCCAGTTGACATAATCATTGAACCGAGCACACACGTTTTTCTGCATCCTATCTTCATTACTATGGCCGCGTACAGCATACCTGCAAAAAGATAATAAAAACCATTTTTTTACTGTATATGATAACATACACAAACAAATGTGTTGTTTTTATTATATAAGATCTGTTAGATTGATCTTTCTATATATAAAATGATTATATTTTAAATGATTAACTTAAATATACGGTTTCGGCCATCATATCGATTGGACAGCACGTTTTATTTGCTTTGATAAAATATATCGTCATACTTTTTTTCTTTAATCAGGTATTTATATATTTGCAAAATAATATGAACGATATTGCAAGTAAACATCCGACGAATATTAACCAATCAGAGCATATATTCAATGATAATCTAATATTGTGCGAATGAAAGACTTTTGAGAGCACATTTTGTAACAAATTGTTATTGTCCATGTACCCTTTAGAATTATGTGTATAATTGCAGTGTTGTTTTTATGAACATCAACTCAAAAGACAGAGCTATTTGTATAGCATATTGTTTCATGATCTTCTAGATAAGAATTGTGAGTCATGATCTTTTTTATATGTCATTACATTAAATATATAATTCATTTATCAACCTAGTGCACGGAACCCTTCATCAATTGTAGTTGCACATAATGCATTTATTGCAGAACTTGGAAATAGTTTGGTTCGGTATAAAAAAACAATATAAACTTCCATTGTTTGCCTTTCTGTTATTGATTTTCTATAATAATACCATACACAAGAGTATTTCATCAAAATTATTGGGGGTGTTTTTAAACACCATAATGCAACCAAAACGTTGCATAATAAGATCTAAAGAAGCCATCTACCATTTAACCTACAATCGTTGCGTTCACATATGGGCAGTGTATTAAAATCACAATATCAGGTAGCTCACAAAAAGCTTTACAAAACACAAAACTCATACCTGGTAAGAAGGTCATCGCCTGACACAAGGATCCTATCCATCCAACTGTAGAGTAACTAGCTTGAAAATACTCTGCAATAGGCGCATAAAGCAGCGAAAAGCCGGTCCAGTGGCCTCCAATCAGATTAAAATTGCAAAACGCGGCAAACACAATTATCCAACCGTATCCACCATCGGGAGGTTTAGTCGTGTTAGCATCATTGGAAGAAGTAACAATTGGTTTTACCGCTGATTCTATACCAGCATTATGGTTGCTGTGTTTTGACTTTGATAATGATAAAGTTGAACCAAATGTTATGTCTGGTAGTGATTGTACAAAGTAAGTTGTATATGATTTCATTTTGGTTATCCCCAATGCGATGTTTTATAACTAATTCCAGTTAATATTCAATTTATATCTTATATGGTGTATCCCAGTCACAATTACAGTAAATTGTTAGTGTAATAATTTAAGATATTCAAGAAAAACAACACATTTGTATTCCTACGCATTTAAAACTCTTCAGTATATCAAACGTTTTAATTGGGACGTGACATTATTTATGCTGCATGTTGTCTTTTTAAAGTAGAAGACTCTATTCGCATATTTTATTCTATATATTTATCTGTCAAGTCCCTGATTCTTTAGTTTGTGTATTATATGCAAACTTGCATTTATCATCCAATTAAATTTTAGGTTAATTGTAGGTTGTTGTACATCAACAATGATTTATTTCATCCCTTGGTTTCATTGATGATATCAGTGCTTAAACTGTCCTATATTTCAATTATAATTAGATAGTTCAAGTACTACTGTGCACTTAATGCACCAGCACAGCTGTCCAGCCGTTTGCATTATACTGCAGACGGAATAATTAATTATTGGTTCAAGCTAGTTGACATAATAAGTACTTACTTAAGTTGATATAAACAGTGTGCTTGAGATAATACTAATTATCTGAACATATTTAATCGCTTATATTGTTATTAAATGATAATATCGCTTGATTAAGGCCTAAATTATCACCTGCATTATCTTGTTATCATTAATGAGATGTTATAACATAAAATAATATATGAATATGATAATGATATAATATATCCTTATATGGTATAGATAGTTACTCATCCATTTACTACGGTGTAAAAAAATAGTTTTAAAAAGTTGAAAAAAAAGTTTGTACTATTTTCCTCATTATTTCTAAACTTTTTGAGTCAGCATGCATATGTTTCTTTATGTCACATTTTTAACAATGATAAGTATCCCCCAACACAAACTGACTCAACAAGTTTTAATGCACAAACATCGTTAGGTACATTCATTATATTGAATGGTAGTGCATATATTTCTTTGAAACAAATGATATTCAATCAATGTTTCCATCGATTTATTTATATCACGAATCGCTATTAATAACTAAACAAAATCAATTATCATTTCATGGTAAAGATATCGTGTGTGTTTATTCAAGAAGTAAATTAGAACCAAACTTAAATGAAATACATATGCCGATATATGTGTACGCATTGTACATTTAAACATGTCGTTTGCAAGTAAAAAGTAGATCAAACTAGATTGAAACTGTGTTTCCTATCACAAACAACGAATGAACGCATTATGTGTAATGCAATCTGTTAATTGAGTATTGAATTTCTTGTACCGATTTAATTTATTGCAAATAAAACCAATATGTTTATTAGTTACAGAATAGATAACTTGACCGTATATGTAGCAAACTACCCTGGAACATTTTTAACGTAAATCGCATATTCACCAACATGTAAAATGTGAATTATCAAAATATCTTTAAGGATTTATATCAACGTTTTGTATGGGTGCTATGATACAGGCAAGGTATCTTGTTATATCTTTTGATATCAAAGCATACAGTAATTTCAGTAGATAGCATGCATCTATCTATCATTTTGATAATTATAACATTTGTTTACTAACGTATATTTTAGGTAATTTCTATATATGTTTATACTGTATTTGAGCTAATGAAGGTTAAGGGCTATATATGAAATTACAAATAAAAAAAGGAACATCTTGCAAACCATTTCCTGAACTATCCATAAATAAACGTAGCATGCAAACGAAAGCTCGTTTTGATTGAATAATATATGAAGATATTTTCATTAAGCACCTTTCTAAACTCTCCAACGCAACGAGTAGAATCTATGTGACTCATAAATGTAATAGCATAAAATATAATTGGGGGGTCAGTCTTTAGTCTTTTCGTTTGAGTGGATAAGATTTTGGCCAATTTATTTTTACTGCATGTGTCAGAAAACAATATTTTGTTCTACAAGAAACCTGCGATTTCAAAAAATAAGCAATCACTGTCAATATATATATACATGTAATTTTATATAAGTTGTATATATATGCATGATTTATTTTATTTAGTTACATTATTGTTTGCTTTGATTGGTATTGATACCCTGAACCATCAGGACCATTGATATTTTTATTAAATTCGTTGATTACACTTCAATGTATGTACTCTATTGCAGAATGATCTAGAATATAAGGATTTCATCTTCTAAAGCACAGTAAAACATAATTGAATATTCTCGAATCTATAAGGTCAAATTTTGAATACAGTAGAGGATTATAGATAATCTAATGAAATTTGAGAACCATATAAAATGTTCAGGATTGATTTAAAAAGTATAAATAAGGATCAATTATCAATGTGAGTTAGTTGGTCGTTAATTGGAGATAGTGAAGAATATAATAAGGATATAGATATCTTTTAGATCTGAGGATAGAATTTGGATAAAAATTCGAATATCACAAGAGTGGTTCTGTATTTAAGAAAGATGATATACAGAGTTGTGTTTAGATAAGGGTAAGTTATATTTGATATATTGTAAAAATTTTGTGAATATGGGATATATAATTGTGAATCACATTGGATGTGTGGAATATGTGTGTGTGTATTGTATCGTTTGTTGGGATTCGAAAACAAGTGATTGTACCAAAAGGGCAGTTTCACCACAACAGGGGATACTATTGAGTAAATTTTAGCTGCTTCTTGACAACCTCGAGACAGAGTTGTAAAATATGGGAAATTTAACAACAACAACCATAAAAGCTAATATTGCTGTGCTACCTATTCTTTGTGTCTTGAATTTGTGTCTGTCTTTTCTGGACAGAGATGTGTAGTTGACCTCTTACTTGTTACTTACTTGGTTTTCATTTTATTAGTTACTCATTTCTAAGAATAATAAAAACAATTACTTGGTACAATAATGTTCGCTTTGCTTTCTAAGTTAATACATTAACGAAATCCAATTCTGGAATATTTGTAAACAATGTGCTTCAATAGAGTTGTATATTTTAGATGACTGCATTATTGAGTTATAATTACTTCGCTTATCAATTCGTCAACACTCAGTAAACACATATTTGTTTATTTGATTTGTTGCCTATTCTATATAAACTTATTTTAATAAAAAAATAAAATTTTCATGGAATAATCATACGGCCGCATTTGAATGATTTAAATGTTCTTCAGAACTATCATATGCTGATTCCCCTCAAAGTAAATTAATACAATATGAAATAATTAATTAAATATAAGGTTTATGACATTATCGCATTATGGATGAGAGTTGCAACTCAATGTAGAGTAAGCCGTTAAATGTCTCGGCAAAGCAAAACATAAACAAGATTATTCATATGTTTTATTAGTATAATCTCGCATTTGTACCTACATTATATAGCAATTACATATATTTATGATTAATATCAAACAAGAGGCATACAATTCAAACTAATATTAATATGATATATTATCTTGTTAATCATTATATTACATATGTTTGTAATAATTCAAGACCGTTTGTCAAATATGATCAGTGCATTAATTTCACTATATAAAGCATTTACGTTTTCTTTCTTCGAATTCAATTTATAAATGGTCAGAAAGCCCAAAACCTTAAACAATTAATGCGATCCTAAGTCGCTTGAGTTTTGTTCACAAACATGAATTCATCTTAAATGCAATAAAGTCTGCGACTTAGGCTGGCCTATACAAGGTGATCTACCACCACTATTATTTTGACTACAAACTCATGTTCCATAGAGTCTTATAAAAATGAAAATTCACGGATATAGTGAACTTTTCTTTAAATCCATTGTGTTAAGATTGCAGCGATGTAGGGTTCACTATGATCAACAAGTTACATTTGTTAACTTAAATTCCTATATAGCACAGTCGGTTTAAATGTTATATAGCCGGAATATATTGCATACATTTTTTTTTTAAATGTGCATAAAACATAATAATACCAAAACTAAATATTTAAGCGGTAAATATTCTTTTTTGGCAGACCTGTATGATAATAAATACGTCAGTTTATGCCCGGATGGATTTGTGGTCCTACCTTAGTTACCATGAATATATTCTGTTTTAGCAGATATATAAAAATATCAAATCATACCATTCTATACAACTTCATAAAAAGCAAACTAACAAATTATGAAAATTCAAAGTGTGTTGGGAAATGTTCAATGTTGAAAAACTATTTATACGTTTAGCTTCAATGGTATTAAATGAACGTAATATAGTCACACTGCAGCAAACACAATAACGTCATCTCATATAAGGACGAATGTAGTTATTTGCCAAAATACATGTACAAATGGTAAACCGCGACCGCCAATAGGATCATGAACATGCCGCCGGCCAATGCCCCATCATTTTCTGATTTTGTTTCAATTTCTTTTATTTGTAACTCTTGTGCTTCTCTTAGACTTCGGAGAGTTTTTATTTCAGATTCATAATTCATTACGTCGGCTTTTAGATTGCATATCTCTTGCTGACGCTTGTGACTCGATGTGTCGAGATCATCCAATTGGGATGCTAGCTGTTCATTCTTCTTTTCCAAGCATGCTATATATGCCGGGTTTGCTCTTTCGTCTTGTTGTAGGTATTTTAGTTTTTCCTCGAATTCAGTTTTCATAGTTAGAATCATTAACTGTTGTGCTTCTTGAAGCGCAAGGCGTTTATTTTGGACTTCCAAACATGCTATTTCCTCCAATCTATGCTTAACTTCAGCTTCAGCTCTCTCTATCCGTTTTTGTTTTTCCTCTGATTCAGATTGTATATATTCAATGCTCAAATCTAATGCTTCTTTTTCTTTTGCAATATCTTGTATTTTGACTCTCAGAGAGGATATCTCAGACTCCTTCTGGAAGAGATCTGCTTTTAAAATATCCATCTCATATTGCCGAATTCGACTGTCATCTTCAAACTGACGTTTAAGAACGTTGTTCTCTGCTGTTATTTTTTCGACTCTGTCCATTAGTCCGTTTGACTTCTCATGTGAATCCTTTAACTCTTTTTGCAGGTCATTTTCCGTTCTTGTACTTTTTTGTATTATGCCTCTGAGAGAAGATATCTCTGACTCTTTCTTCATGAGAGTTGCTTTAACAGTATCTATCTCATATTGACGGCCTCGACTCATATCGTTGGCAGCTTCTAAATGACGTTTAAGATCCCTAATATCTGTTATATTTTCTTCAACTCTGCACATAAGCTCTGTTATCTTCTCTTGTGACCCTTTGAGACGCTTTTGTAGTTCGTCGGTGTCATGATTTTTTACCAAGCGGTCATTGGCTATTTTCATATGCTCAATTTGTGAGTGAGCGTCAGTTAGAGAATCTTCTAGTTTCTCGATGAGTGCATCCTTCTGCTTTGTCGTCTTACAAACAGATTTCAAGTCATCGAGTTCGTGATTGGTTTGATTCCATTCAACTAGTAGTTTACTGTTGCTTTTCTGTAATTCATCAATTCTGGCCAGTTTGGATCTGGTTTTGATGACAGCTACAAGCATAAACAATACCATACAAATGTTCTATATGCCAAAACTTTCTCCGATTGATATATAGTCATTCATTGTATGATTCATCATGTTTCGATATAAAAATGTATAAAGCTCATTGTTATTTTCATATTATAACTGTTTTAGTTACAACGATAGAAATTTATGGAAATGCATATTTGTTTGTTTAATAAAAAAACCAAAATAATATCAGTATATGCTTAATGTTAAACCACATACGAATGTGATATTCACCTTGTATTTCCAATTCAATTTCTTCAATCATTAGTCTATGCTTTGGATTGAAGCTAGTCATATCCTGTAGCAACCTCTTCAAGCATCGCGAAGGCAAATCGTCGCCAGTGTCAAAAACGATAATGGGCTGCACATCAGATGAAGAATTTCTTTTTTCGTATAAGTACCTGCCGAAACTATGGTAGCTGTGATCCCTCTCAGTCAGCATTGGTTCAACTGAAATGTAATTTAATATAATCAACGCTACATAAAAAATATAATTGGCCAATTTACATTAATTTATAAAATGTAAATTGGCTTTTTAAATAATGCTTCAAAAACATGGAAATGTGAATATATAGATTCCTGAACCAAGAATTTTAAACATATAATCATTCATATTTGACACTGTAAAATGTCGTACTTCTACGAGCACGTTTATAAAAGTGTTCACAACAATAACTGCTGCATATAAGATCAAAATAAATCATATCAAGTCAATTAGCTATTGATATTATCACATAAAGCACTCTTGTATAGCACCTTAGTAATCAAATACTTGTACAAAATAACATATAACTAATTTCGTCTATAATCATACCTGGTGTGGGATGTAGAACCTTGTTGTTTTCACAGTGCTTATATAGCACGGAAAATAACATCCATCGACATTGTCAAATCAGTTTTATCGTTATTTTCGTAAAACTCAGGTGCAGCGTACGTGCGAGATCCATATTGTAACCCGGGTTCGCGTGGTATCGTAAATCCAGTTGCAGCTCCGCATTCTTTTGATAAGCCAAAATCTGTTAGTTTGATTACTCTATCATTACCTTCCATGTGTAATAACATATTTTCTAACTTTATGTCCCAATGTATGATTGGGGGATTTCTTGTATCCAAATACAACAAAGCTGACGCACTTTGGGACATTATATCCAACTTTTCCGCTTTTGACGAATCTGTTTTTGAAGTTAGATATTCTCGCAGGTCCCCCAGCTCACACATTTCAAGAATAATATAATGTGATTCTGATGATGAAATATGGTCCAGATATTGAACAATATTTTTGTGATCATTTAAATGTCGCAGTATTCTAATTTCACTCTCGATGTTTTCGCTAATGTGTGTGTTTGAACGCCCATAAGGATTTATTTGAAGTTCTTTGACAATTACACTTTGATTAGATTTGCAGTGAATTCCTTTGTATATATCTCCAAACATTCCGCGCTTGAAGCGAGGATAAATTGTGACCTTGTAATCACCAATTTCTTTTGTCACGTCCTCCGCCATTATAGTGGCCGCTGTATTTTTACATTCATAATAAAATTAGCTACTTTGCTCAAACTCACTACACTTTTTCACTTTGCTTAAACAATATATCGATTCTGAAATGATTGATATATTTATAATTTCGTTAACCTGTAACACATTTGTATTATAAACTCTGCTGTGTAATAGTCAGGTCATGCACTGACATTAATACGGATCAAAGCTATTAAAGCAACGCGCATATGATACAATTCACATATGATTAATTGTATCCAATCATATGATAATCAAACGATATTCAGAGAATTATCAATCCGCCGATCAATGCCAAACTTTGCATTATTGCAGTGAAGGGCGATTTGAGTGTGGCTCAAGGAGGATAATCTATCCTTTATGACAACGTCTGTTTAAACATGGGTACAGTTATTTCACCGTTCATCAAGAAACCATTTGATATTATTCTTGATAAATCGGGGAATCTTTTGTCAATAAATTGTATAAACAAATTCGTGACAATGAATTTCTAATCTAGATATCGCTAGTCAAATATTGATTTTAAGCTACCAATGTTTGCAACAACTTTAATATGACATCTCAGTAAATGTGACAAAAAACTGTTTTTTTTCAGTTTAAATCCTAATTTTGAATAATTTTGAATAAATATATTTGATGCAATCTCTCGGCATTTGTTTCATATGTATGTTTGTACTTTTATTAGGAAAATGTAGATAAAACGCATTAATATATATAGCTAGATGCGTCTAAGAATGTATATGTGGCAGCAAAACTTTAATTTAAACGAAACTATAGTTTCGCTAGAGAAAGATTAATTTATCTGATGATGCTAGAAACGGTATAATATCAAAGATATTTTAACAGTCATAACTAGGGATTTCGCATAGAAAAATTATGTTCCGTGCATCTTGAGATTCAATTATGTGTATGAGCGACATAAAGCATGCTACTAGATAGAATTATCCATGAGTTGGGTCATAAACTTAACTCGGAGATTAATCGGCTTGTTTCGTTTACACCAATGAATAGAACTTATAAAAGGCAAGCTAGCATTTTTAGCGAACGCTAGCGAAATTAAAGTTTCGCTGAAAATTAAAGTTTCGCCGCAACATATATAAGATGAATATAATGAAGTCAAATCAACTTAATGTCGTTTTATATTGTGTATAACGGGTGTGCTTATTAATATACCGAATATACCCTTAATTACAATATATTTGAATATATTGTTAAGAAGTAGTGCTATTAATTGATGATTATTGTCTTGATGATTAAGATCTTGAAGACAGTGAAAATGAATTTGAATCATAATTGATGATTGCGTTTTTTATCAAATCATAATGCCTTCTACAGTATCATAAATCATAATTATTGTTTATTAATTTAAAATAATTCATGCTTGCATATTGAAATTTAGTTTTGACTTAAATGTTATCAAAAAACATACAAGAGATTGTTATGTGTAATAAATAGTGTTCAATTAATATTAAATTTACCAATTATTGCGTTTACCTGCTATTGTCATTGTTTTATTACCACTCCAATAAAAAAATGCATAATATACGAACCTATCATTTAACACAATCAATACTAGAAACACATTTAATGTCAAAATTCAGAGACTATTTTCATTTTGACTCCAATAACTATTTTTTAACCTAGACATAAATAATTCGTCACCATATTTATTGTTAGAACAAGTTATTTCTACTAAATATAGTTTTATATGTCTCCTTTTCGAAGAAATTATATATCAAGATTGCATTTGTTTTGTTTCCTTCACTAATTAATTACTTTTATGCTAACAAAACATTTTACTTTATCAATTTGTCATAGTTACGGATATGTGTAACAATATACTTTTATTCAACAATTAATATTGATACACAACAATAGAATTCACACTTTACGAAGACAATATTTATAGATATTTAACAATTTTCTTAGATAATTATATTGATGTTTTAACTTGGATAAAGAGTACAAATAAACATTTCAAAAAATGTATATTTATTCATAATGCTCAGTGTTGGCATTTTATTTAAGCATGTTTTATTTCATTTAATATATACATTTATATACAAATCAATTAAAAAATACATTTCCCGTTAATCTGCTTAATTCTAAAAGATCATTCTAATCATCCATTACCAATCTTTATATTTTTGTAAATAGTTTGCTTAATGTGCATGTTATATTGTTATTTTATCAAGTATGTGATTCGATTCGTTTAAAGTTCAGTGCGAAATTTCATTTCTAGTCCATTTATTTGACTGTATCTTTTTTCGTAGAGAAATGGAGAAGACCGCAAATTATCTTGATAGCATTTCGTATTTGAATCTCCAATCAAGGTTTTCAGCCACATGAGTCCATAATAATAGTCATCTCCCAATAGCACCGGCTGATAAAAGAAGGTAACCACACTTTTTAATATAAAGTAAACCATACATACGACATATACGGATATGTGGATAAGACATTCACTTTTGGTTGATTTTCAAAACCTTCAATACAAATTTTAAGTCCATATTAATCATGTGTTAAACAAATTGCAAAAGTACATACCTTGTTCGATAGTGGCAATGTTGTATAATCCTTCGGAAAAATGGTTGGAAATCCCTTCAGATTGAAACCGCGTTCAATATAAAACTCATCTTTACGCTCCAATGAGCAGAATCCGCTTTGAACCATACATTTAGAAGTTGATGTCATTATATTGCGCTCTATATCCAGACAGTTTGCACGTGGTGCTTGATAATAAGGATAGATGCGGTCCATAAGACATTTCTGTACATTTTCCATCCAGATTCCGGCCTATTTTAATTCAGAAATATGCACATTATGTAATACAATTGCACAACGAACCAAATATACACATTTGAGAGTGATATAGTATGTGCATGAATATTTCAGGATAGACTTGCCTTGCTATACATATGATTTATTTTATATATCTTAGTTGATCAAACTGGTTAATTGTGAATATAAAATAATCATCATTATCATTAAATACATATTACCTGAATTGCACTTGATTGAATGCGAGCGTATCTGCTAAATGTGACACAAACAGGCATGATAACTGAATATGCAGTGCTCCATTTCATCCTTTTGTAGCAAGGGAATTTTTCCTCTAGTGCCTCCCAGAACTTACAATCGCCACTTGATGCGAATTCCTCTATGTCGTTTTCATTTAATTCATCTTGTTAAATAAACCACATGTGTAACATTATGTATAGCTTATCATTTTGTCATGTGGGTTTCTACCTTTAACCAAGTATTTGCGTGTTGCTGCGTGTTTTTTTTCTATTCTAAATATTCAATCTATAAAAGAAAATATGTTATCCACAATGATGAGCTTACCAGTCACGTCTCTTCGTTTTCGATTCCTCCAGAAAAACACTGCATCAATATTGAAGCCATCAAACATACGTATTAGTGGACAATAGCCTTTCAGAAGCATCCCTTTACCCTCATCTTTGACCACTTTAGCTGACGCTTTGGCGGCATTCCATGTATTATCCAAGGGAGCATCCGCATATTCAATTATTGCATCAATCGATCGACCAGACATGACCGATATAAACTCAAATATGTCACTATAGAGTCTAATTTGGCATCCAGCATATGTTTGAAACACCTAAGAAAATATAAATTAAAACTATTTGTGTGTGTATTAGAAGAAACCATAAGGTGTAAAGGACTTGTTTTTACTTTTAGATCACAAAGCTGACAATATCAGGATTGCAATTGATTTGACCTTATTGTATGTTCTATATCTTACCTGTTTCCAAGCTTTCCAAAAGTATTTTCCAGGTCCGAAATCTCGCAATTCATATACCGAATATAAAGCATCCCAATAGCAATAATCATTATATACTGCACAGAATCCTGCACCACTATCAAGGTAGCATTTTACATGACTAGCAAACCCTATTGTCGATATGTCATGGCATTTCAAATTGGTGTTTTCCATTGATCCTTCCAGTGCTTTCATGAGACAAATGCGTACTTCGTCAACCCATATTTTTCCCTGAACAAATTGTTTTCATAACTTAACCTATCTATTTATTATTAATTAATTGATTAATTGATTAATTGATTAATTGATAAATTGATTAATTGATTAATTATTGATTGTCTATTACTTATAAATGATTGTTCATAAAGTTAATGAGCTAATTAGCGCATATCATGAAACATTTGAAGATAGCAATTTGAAAACATGATCATTTTGCCATAGAAGCCGTGCTTTTATAGATATGAATAATTGAACTTTGGATTTTTTTATAAACTTAACCTCTCTAGTAAACAAATGATAATATTGTCCGAATCGGTTGCAGTATTTATATGCATAAGCCATCGGATAATCTGTTTCGGCATTGCATTCAAGCCATGGTCTGCTTTGGATACATTCCGAGTAAAATGTACAATCGCCTAGATCGGCTTTTGCTCTGCAAGACCCTAGACAAAGTGAAATGTCTTTATTTATTTCACTGTGAATTTATAGTTATATTCGTTTGAAGATTCGCTAAAACATAGAGGAAACTCTCTTTTTTACAGATTGCATTCAAAATAGCAATACCTAGTCATTAATCGTATTTTGCTTAGGGATTGGAATAACATATATACGATTTATAGAATAATATAGTAACTTGAAGTCTGGTGAATTTAAAATAATTATATTAAGAAGATCGAATAAATTTAAAATATTTGCAGTTTTGTAACACCTTCAGGATGCGTAGATACCCGTGGAGCATGTGTAGCTAAAACATAAAATGATTGTAGCTGATTATGTAATCATAACCAGAAATTGTCAAACATAAGCTTAATGCCTTATAGATGAATGAACTTTTTCTGTGCCAAAATAAAATTGAGTCGCTTTATCAAATTTATCACGTTTTATATATTATATAATAGAAATAACCGACTTTATTGCTTATTATGCTGTATGCAATAAACGTGTATATCAATATGAATATGCTAAGTCGCATAATGTAATATGTGATATGCATATCTTATCGTGCGCATTTAAATCAACAAAGCACTCTTACATTGATCCATTTCAACACATGTATTCTGTTCTGTAAGCGTTTCATCCCTTATAGGCTGGCCTAAAATATCATGTAAAATATTTATTTTCATAAAAAAGCATAAACATTGTAAACACAACAAAAATCGTCGTTGTTAATGTAATTTTATATTATGAGATTCTTATAAAAACATGTAAAAATGTACGCCCATTCAATATATATCTTCTAAACTATAATTTTTATTTTGGATATGAATTATATCTATATATAATTCATATGTTATCCATACTGCATATGGTACATTTTTATTCTATATATTTTCCTAGTTTTATGCCATTAATTTTTCATTTCCCGAAAAATACCTGTGGGTGTGGATGGACCAAAGCCTAAAAAAGAAAGCATTCATAAACATACATCTTTCATTTATACACAAGTTGTATTTGTATCGATTACTTTCTTACAAAATCTAAGGCATATACATCCGACTAAATATTCAAGTATGTATGTTATTTCATTGAACGTGCCAATATCCTGTATATATTCTTTTTATAGTTGTATTCATATCTCACATGAACTTGGCACGGTAACGGTTCTTTCCAAGCTTCTGTCTTCCGGACCTGTTATAATAAATAGTAATGACCTTATATAGCTTATTGATTGAATACAAGTGATTTCATTAGTGATATTTCATGTTTTTCAATTTAACTGGGATTTTACAAATATCTATATCTTCAAGTACAAGCATTGTGGTTCCACTTAATGATTAAAACTAATATGCTGATAAATATAAGCATTAAAATAATAATCACATCTAAAGGTAATCCGCCTTGACGAGTAGTGATTGAACCTTTGAGTGTATTCATACAAATCATGACCGGGACAATCTGTACATCTTCCATCTCTGTGACCGAACAGTTCATATTGTGTGGATATCTTATTCTATGTAAATTATAAATTGAAGTGTATATTTTAAATGTTCAAATATAAGTTCTTATTTATTGATATATATGACAAATAAGTTATTTCAGAAAAAAACATAAGCAAAGACTCAAACCATTTCTCGAATCGAATCAATATTTTCCTGTGTATAGCCTATTTGATATTTAACACCATTAGAATTACCATTTCTACTCCACATTCAATTAAATTGGCTAATGCGTCAAGTGCTGCGTCGGTTGGTAGTTTCACATTGAAATAGCCAATCATACTAATGCCATACGACCATTCATTGTTTCCTAAGGCATGTGCACCCTCAACATTCCACCCTCGGCCTTCATACACGCGTCCATCTCCGCCAATCAAAAAGTGGTATCCAATATCGTCATAACCTTTAGTTAACATATAAAATAAATATATAAGACGTTGCAATATTATCATTTAATCGTTTATTTATAGTTCGCTACATACATAAATTGCAACACTTGATGTAATATCATTTACTTGCGAGTTCATTATACCTCTATCAAAATGAGCTTGTTGAATTTCCTGAGCTCTTATTATGCAATCATCTCTCGAACTACATGAACAGCCATCTGAGTGGTGGATGAAAACCCCGCAAATTAAATTAGCTAACGATTCTTGGTTTGCTGAAGGCTGTGCACCCCATCCATTCCTTCCCACGATCTCTATATCAGAGCAACTGCATTCTGAAATAGGAATTCATTATTTCATGTGTTGGTTTTACTTAATAATGTGAATCCATTTTTATAAGAAAGTCGTATCCAGCTCAAATTTGAGATAAATATAAGTATACAATTATCATTGTTTAAATTGATGAAAATGTGTAAAAAAATGATAACGAACCATTAATTGCATTTGTTATATATTTTCATACAATTCATGTTTATACAATTAGATATAATATACATACCTGTCAAGTACCTGTTACAAATATGTAACGGAAATCCATACAATATAGATTTTCAAATCCATAGTATGATAATCAAATCACTTTGAACAGCATTTCATCATTCTCATATATGAATATTAATTTAAAAAATCAGCACTACTTTAAATAAAATTGAGGTATAATTTAATTAGTTTTCACAATGCTTATATACATGGCTTAACAATCAGGTTGCTAAACAATCTGCCGACGTCATTTGTTGTTTAAAAGCTGCCAAGTCATTTCAATTGACAACAATGTCAGGGTAATCCTTTTATAGACACTTATCGTATTACTTCAAAATAGGTCGTAAACATGTTAACAGTGTACTAATTGCCTGTAACTAATCTTTTTTATGAATAAAAAACATCAAATTGATTTCAAGTAATTAGAACTTAAGTCTCAACCACATTATTGAATGAGTATATATGCAATCAGGTATACATTATATACACTATAAATCACCACTTATTATAAAGCACTATCATAAATCGTTACCAAATAAGTGTTATCCTTTCATGCTATTGTGTAAAGAAGGATTTATATACTTATATCGGAATTTATATTTCGATGCGCAGAAGCGGTTGATAATTATAATAAAGCTACATATAAAGAGCATATCATATTACAAATCAATATATTTGCTCATGACGTGTTTTTCTATCAAGGGGTGAGAGCTTCGATCTGGTAATCTGCTTATATTCAGTGTGTTTTACCAGCGCTTTGAAACGTAATATGTTATTGAGTTTAGCTTTTTTCGAATGGGGGTTTGATATATTAAATCAAGTGTTTAAATTATTATTTGAACTAAATATTTTTAATAAAACTAATTACTCATAAAATACCCTCAAAACGAAACCCGTCTTTATCATCGTGTAGTGTGTAACATAACACATATATGTACTAACGCTACTTACTAATTAAACAAAATATTAATTACATCCAAATCCAACTATTTATATGTGCATTTGTGCAAAATTTCACAACCAATGATACGATGTATACATGTATACATGTCATATGTATTTGTAATTCGGGTTTGAATAAGCATAATATATACTTAATGGAGCAAAGCAAAGTACCTCAATCAAATGTGTAGGTGCACAATTTTACCATTCTTAGCTTTATCCATGTTTTATTTGGCGTTTCAATATCAGTTCATCACATAGCAAATAGTAGCTTATCTATACAGCATGCTGGTCAACAATTAAAAGGTTCGAGTGTTCTAGCAAGCATTCCACAAAATATGAAAAGTGTTTTTTTAGTAAAATCATCTCCAACAATATTCTTAGCAGTCAAATTATTGCCTTATGGGCACAAAACTAACGCGCTTCACTGAACACAGTGTTTCGTTGTAATGTCCACAACCAAAGCATCACTACTTGTTTTGAAATATTGTGTCCAACGTGCACTCAATCTTTCGGTTTTGAAACTGCAAATTAAATAACTCAAAAATTCCTGAAAAGTTCAAACGGTACCATGATGTTACATGGCCGCTTGTTTAAATAACCGGGACATATAGAGGATTGTCCTGGCACATTATACTTACCGGTACCAACCACATATTTAACTAAAGAAAATAGTGTGTAAATAGTATTTAAAGCGACAGTTGTAAATCCTAGATTTTTTTTACCGATTGAGCTACCCGATCTTATACACATTACTCCAAAAAGTATGTTGTAAGAGCAAGTAATATGTACCATTTACATACAGGTTGTTTATAAGATTTTATACCAAATTTTCTTGATTTTTTTTAGTTTTAAGAAAATCATACTCATTATCAAGTTTAACTATATGTCAAACTGTTATTTTAAAGGGGAAAATCATTTTGGCTAAAACACGGTTCAAATATAATCAATATTCAAAGCTAATACTGGTAATCAATTCCATTATTCTATGCAATTTATTACATAGAACAGCGGTTTTAGTAGCATTCTATGCTGACAACTATTGATATAAAATGTATGCTATCAGTGCTATAAGTATGACAAAACATCCACTTGCTGCGCCATTCGCATCGTGCAGTTGTTTTTGAGATTTTTCTATCTCTTTTTGCATATCGTTTATCTTGAGGCTTAATACGTCTTTGTCTAAAGCACTCTGTTGAATGGATAAAAGGTTTGTGCTTAGCGTGTCGATGTCACTTTGGTATTTGAGTTCTCTAGCTTTATTCTCATTCATAATGCGTTCATTTTTCTCTTCATGAAAACATGATATTTTGTCCATTCTTTGCAAAGAAAGTGTTTCAGCAAGTTCCATTTGCTGCTGTTTTGTCTCTAATTCAGATTGCATACGTTGTATTATCAAACTGGTTGCATTTTTATCTCTAGATTGCTTTTGTAATTCGGCTATTAGTGAGGATATGGTGGTCTCTTGCTTATTTAACATGCTTTTAAGCTCGTCAATTTCATCTTGATAATCATCAAAAATACCCTGATTTGTGCCTTTCAAACATGTTATTTCTCGTATTGTTCTTTCAAGTTCGGTCTCCACTTGCGTTATGCGTATATTTTTTGCATCTAATTCGAAGTGTATGCAATTGAAGTTCAAACGTTGATCTTCAAGTTCTTTGGTTTTTTCTTGCATTTTACCTCTGAGATTCGATATTTCGGACTCTTTCCGAAGAATTGTTTCGCAATCGGTGCCGTGACTAATTGTTAGACGATCATTCAGCATTAACATGTGTTCTATTTGTGAATTTGCGGCAGTTAGAGAATTCTCTAGTTGCCGAATTAGTGTATCATTTTGCTTTATAGTCTCGCGGAGAGAGGGCAGCTTATCAATTTCACAGTTTGCCCGATTCCACTCAACTAGTAGTTCGCTGTTGCTTTTCTGCAAATCATCTATTGTTGTCAGCTTTTCTTTAGCTTTGATAATAGCTAAAAAGGAGAAATACGGCTAGTTAAAATGGTTAGGAAACAGAACATATCAATCATAAACAACATATATTTAAAATATAATTCATCATCTTTTTACTTTTTTATCGATTTTTTTAATTTCAATCAAATAAAGTGTGAAAATGGAGACGTCTTAGTTGTGCAATATTCGTTATATGATTTTTTGGCAATAATTTTGCATTTAAGCTCACAATTGCATTAAACCAATAGAGAGTTATTCTATGTTAGATATAAAACAATTTTTGAATATGATTTTAACCTTGTATTTCAATTTCAATCTCGTCCATTGTTGGTCTATCACTTGGATTAAAGCAGGTCATATCACGTAGCACTCTCTTAACGCACCGCGTTGGCAAATCGTCGCCAGCGTCTAAATCAATGATGGTCTGTAATTCCGATGCAGATTGTTTGTGTTCGTATAAGTATCTGCCGAAACTAGTATAGCTTTCAGTCAATATTGGTCCAGCTGAAATATCAATAAATTTCATCGAATGGTAATTTATGTATAGCATTATAAACTTGTATAGCACTTCTATAAAAAGGATTTAAATATATTTTCATAAACAGAAAATCGATACATGATTCATATATGTTTTGCAATGTTGTACTATCATAAGTAACGTTTATTGACACTTTACATTGTTTAATGTAAAGTCATATCATTTAGGACGCATTAGCTAAAATCATATCACATGAAGCACACTTATATTACCTTAATAAATACTAAATATCATATAACCGTTGTTTATAAAAATCATACCTGGTGTGGGATATAGAGCCTTGTGATTTTCACAGTGCTTGTATAGCACAGAAAATAAGAGACCAATGGCAAATACATCCACTGACACTGTGAAATTAGTTTTGCCGTGGTTATCATAAAATTCAGGTGCAGCATACGTACGGGAACCATAATGTAAGCCGGGTTCGCGTCGTATAATAGATCCAATTGACTCTCCGCATTCTTTTGATAAACCGAAATCAGTTAGTTTAATTGATATATCATTTACTTTCATATGTAATAACATATTTTCCAACTTGATATCCAAATGTATGATAAGGGGATTTCTTGTATGCAAAAATAACAAAGCTGACGCACTTTGGGACATAGTGTCCAACTTTTCAGAATTTGACGTATCTGTTTTTGAGGTTAGATATTCTCGCAGGTCCCCAAGCTCACATATTTCAAGAACAATATAATGTGATTCTGAAGATGAAATATGGTCCAGATATTGAACAATATCTGTGTGGTCCTTTAAATTTCGTAGTATTTCAATTTCTGTTTCAATCTTTTCGCTAATGTGAATGTTTGAATGGCCATAATGATTCATTTGAAGCTCATTAACAATGACACTTGTATTAGTTTTCTTGTGAATTCCTTTGTTAATATCCCCGAACATTTCCCGTTTGAAGCGGGGATAAATTGTGACTTTGTAATCACCGATTTCTTTACTTACAAACTCAGCCATACTGAATGTTGCTTAGGTGAACTATATCCGCTAAGTGCAATGCATTCCTGTCACGTTATAACACTGTTAATAAATTCATTTGTATTTGAATAGTTTTTTTTTTGCTTAATATAAAACTGAAATACATTTTCTTATGTTGCAACTACAATATATAATATTAACTAATTATATCTTCCATCAATACATACACTGATATCCGAGGGGAGTGATCTTGTATTGATAATGCCGCCATTTTCTACTTGTTTCTGGAAAGCTATACATACTTTTATTCTTGAAGTATCGCCATGCTCCTTAACGTTACCACAATCAACTAGTTTGGCCGAGATTTATCTAAAACTAATCGCTAAAATATAACCTAAAGCAATGATTTGGTATGCTTATTGCTCAGTTCAATTCTCCATGGTGCTGTCGTTTGGACCTTAATTGAAATGTTCCAAACGTTATTTTAAAACCTTCAGAAAAATAAAATGCTACAATGTTTAAATGATCGGGATTTTGATTGATGCCGATGTAGTTAAAATGTATGCGATAAATAAGGACGGAAAAGCATTAGACACAAAGCTAATCAAATTGAAAATGGACGTATAATATTATAAAACTACCTTATGTCTCAGTATGTCGTATCTTGACCATAAACACATCTGTTTAATATTTGAATATATATAAAAATATATATAAGCGTTGCATGGGGTGTCTATACTGAATGAATATTAAACAATGCATTCATTTGGGAGGTTTGTTATCGTGTGATTAAACTATATGTACTAAATAAACAACTAAAAATAGGACAAGTGACAAATTCGGGTGCAAAATAACATGTCGATAAGATTTGAGGATAATAACCTCATCGTCTGTAAATGTTAAATGTATCTGCAAATGATATGTATCATTAAGATTTAAGCGTTTGACTGTTTAATGCATTTAATTAGGATTGTATTTGGTATGAGGAATGACGTCATGCCTTTTAATTACAAGATTGAACAGATTCGTGATGACATGCATAAGTGTATAATTCAAAACCCGTCCTCAAACCAAATCGCTCTTAGACCAACTCGACCTCAGAAATTTATAACTACCCGGGTTATTTTTTTTTCAAATGGGATATGTAATCTTTTGGATGCCAAGGATCAATTACATTTTTAAAAAAAATTGGGTATCACCAAAATAAAAAGAATTATGTTGCGCACTTTATATTATGCAGAAAATTTACTATTGGACAGTACTCTTTGATCGAATCGATAAACAGTTAATTTATATTTGAATTAATCGAATCGATAAACAGTTTATTTGTATTAGTTAATTTCGGAAATAAACTATCATGTGCTATGCATTTGTAAGGTGTTTTAGTATATTATAGTTCATATATTGCCACCCGGTGGTTTCCAAACATAAATCAATATTGTTATTAGTTATCATTGAACAATTATGCCGATTCATGAGTGATGATAATTACAGGACAGGCATCAACCTATTGATTAACACAGTGTAACTAGTGTTTCCGACAAATGAAAAAAAACGGTTTTACATTATTGATATGTGTAGATCAACAAACATGTCAAACATAAAATAATCATCCAAAAAAAGGTGTTATTGTCTGTCAATTCGTAAAATCAGTTATTTTAAAACATGATTGATGCTATATAAATCCTCTTTTGTATAAAAGGCAATCCTTTTCTAATATGAGTGGGCGATGAAGCGCCATTTTCTAGCTTAAAGAATTGTCTGATTTTTATCATAAGCATTTAGTTAAATCTCTTTCAAAATTTGCAGTATGAGTGTCTCAATCGAACATAGAAATGTGCAATATGCTCCTCTGAAATGGTTCACTCAAATAATCAATATCATACAAAATCAATTTTCAAGTTAAAACGTGTGACATAGTTATGATTGTGAGAACCATGTAGAATAAATCTCGATTCAATGTTGTAATCTTTAAGTTTTGAAAAGCTAATTAAAAAGTAAATCACCACGTAAACTATATTGGACTAGATTACATTTTCTCAGATATAATCTAAATAACGAATTTCGTAAATATATACTTCTATTAAATTGATAGCAAAAGGTACTCACTATTCAAATCAAATATGTTTTAGATTATTTATCAAAATAATGGTTAAATTAGGAAAAACTTTAATCAAATTCAAACACAAGATATTGTTATATGAATGAAGATATTGTACATTTGGTCCGAGTTAACATTTACGTGTACTTATGTTATACCAAATATGCAAAATATTAACGATGTGCACAGCAACACGTTATAACCCTCAAACAATGTGACGTCTTAAATTTGAAATGATTGTGGCATATTTTTTCGGCGAATACATCACACGGAAAAAAAATTTATTTAAAATAATTCTTCACCAATTGGTCACACGGAACCGTATAAAAAGTACATGCATCATGTTTCTGAAATTCATTCATAATTCCACTTCATTCATAAATTTACATTCAAAGGACATTGTATAGTTGATATGAGATAATAAGTGATCAAATATGGTTATTCAAAAATGGTATCATATGCCATATAATTAGAACCATCATGTTTGTTTTGAGAGAACCTGCACTCTAACCAATTAACAATCGTAACCCACTTAACAATGTGACGTCTCAAAAATATAGTTTTTGGTTTACACTTCAGTGTAAGCTAAACATGGTTTGCAATATGCATGAAGATAGATGAGTGACATAATTTTGAATAATGTATTTTGAATGATAAGCATAGTGCAAAACTAGACAGAATCTAGACTTAAAATTTTAGATTAATGAAATTCGGTCGTTAGTTTTTGTTAATGTTATATTTAAGTACAAAGTATTTCAGTTTAAAATATCGATTACAACTTTTTTGGCAAAAGTTTACTTTATTGCATATCTAATGACATTATTTAACTATAAAAAGCTAATTTTTTCTACATGATTCATCAACACGATACCGTCAAGAAGACAACTTCGAATGAATGGTATATCGTTTTGTCCAAAGTAATAAATTTGTTTGGAATCGCACAACGGAACGAATATGAATCATTGAAAATTGCAGGCATCAACGTGTGGTTATTCAGTTGCATTTCGTCTCACATTTTACAATTGAATTTTGACGTGCATGACAACTTTATTTAAGGTCGATATTTTATATAATGTTTTGTAGCATAAAGACTTACTAGTAATTATGTTATATAGAGCAATGACATTAAGACAACTGTAAAATGTTAGTGTATAAATACTTAACCAATTATCAGGCGTAAGGCATTTATATGTCATATTGTTATGCATGTCTGAATTCCATCATGCTATAACCAAAGACCTAAGAAGTTATTGCTAAAAAACGTTGCAAATATATTAAAGATACACTGAGCTATTAAATCAAATGATTAACTTTGTCGACATGTAAACGCAAACAACATTTGTAACAATTTAAAGTATTCTAGAAATGGTATTCAAAAAGTCTCAGTCAATGCCAAAATCTCTAGTAAAGCTTATATCTATGAAAATGACTCTATCAAGTTATGAATACATTTTAAAACACAGTAAATAAGTTTTCAACGTTTCATTTTTTGACCTCGCATTTGCTTTACTTCCCAAAAAGGATGACATACTAACTCTCCTGTTCTATTTTTGCTTACACGACTTGGTTTATGATTAAATATGAAAATCATATAAATCAGATTCAATTTCGAGATAACGTTTAAACTTTAATTTATTGATATGAAAGCATACAAGTAAATATGTTCTTCATTAGTCGATATTTATTTCGATATATTATATAATATGAAATATAATCACATTGAACAATTCTCAATCAGTGGTTATCCCTCTGAATATCAAGATCTTTGGAAATGAATTAATCCTAATAAGCTAATTCGAAAACGAAATAAGTGTGTTACATTATTTGATTTGAGATATATAGCTTCGTTAACAGATGATTTAGAAGGGCATGTATGACTACAATCTCGCAACATGTATTTATATTATATATAACACCTTGAGTGGATAAAGATCTTTAGGCATGTTAAAATGAGATAAAGCGCTAAATATTTCCAGTGTTACTCACATGCAGATTTTATTATAGGTACAGTTTTATAACAAATGAATATATGAAGCAGAGAAGGCACACATCTACAAGGTACAAAACATGAAGACCATCCTCATTCGCTGGCTATTTGTTTTTGTTTTTATTGGAAGCGGAAATAATATTTACACGGATGCGCAATTAACGGGTAGCAATTCGTACACGTGTGAAAATACGATGAAAGTTATTATGACGCAGACGCAGTGCCCCTCATGTTACAGCTGTTTGTCAAACACTACAGGTAAATAATAGGATACAAACATCAAATATAACAATTATATTTTATCACATTAAAATAGAAATGTTCAATATGACTTATAGTTCATGCAATTTGAAAGGTTTGTGTAGCGTGTATCATTTTAACTGTTTTTTTATCTAACAGAGACTAACACTCATGTTTGTATTCATAGCTGGATGTGTAAATGTATTTAGATGTATCAGGTGTAAATGTATTTAGCCTTTGATGTATGATGCATACAATATCACGGCAATATAAAACCTTCTATACATTTGAATTCTGATATAAATGCATAATAATAATGCATATAAATGCATTCTCATCTTATCACAGGACAGGATTTAACTCCAATTTGTCTAAACGCAGACCGAAAGATCGATGTCATGTACTGTTTGGCTCAGATCAACTACCTTTATGGTCAAAGTACTTCAACGAACCTGCCTTGCTATACCGAATGCAAAAAATGTATAGATAACCTCGCTACACAGAGTAAATAAACATTCTTTTGATCCCTTACCATGCATGTAACCATTTAATGTTTTTGGATATTTGAAAAAATCAATTTCCTTTTATGTGTCTTTGTTTGTTGATGTGTATGCTTACGAAAACCGAGATAATATTTTTTATGTGATGGAAAGCCGTGTTTTGATTTGTAGGCCGTTTGCTTATTGCAACAAGGAGTAATAGTTTTTTGCAATTATTTCAATATCGTGCCTAATTACCAATGTTCAAATATCTATTTATAAACAGCAAACTATGAATGTTTTATATAATTCGACCAGCTACATTTTACAGATATAAACGTAGCTTTACTCACTTCTACAGCATGGACAGAGTGGTTCGATATATTTGGACATTTTACTTCGCCATTTGGTAATTATCTAATAATATTTTCCTTTGAATAACAAAATGTATTTAGATAAAAATAATTAAAACATGCTAGATTAATCAGAAAAAAAATAAGTAATAGCATCATACAATTTCATAAACCAAAGTATGCTGCATTCATGAATGTATGAATACATTCTTATAAAGTTAATATTAGATTTTCTGATAAACGATCATAAATAGTGTAATGAACTTTTTTTAATTCATTTGTACCTTCATTGAAGTACAACTTATTCCCTATTTGTATATTTCAACGCAGGAAGTATCAACATACAGGTAGAAGTCGCCACTTCAGACGGAGATGAATGTTGTGATACGTAAGTGAACGTAAGGACAATTGATGGGATCCGTGCAACAATGTTACGCCAAAATATAGTGCAAAGTGTCACGTGATTAAAGATGCATGTTATGTACTTGAATGATTCTACGAAATCAAATCAATCGAACTGATTTTGTCGTTATGCTACTTGCCAATCCTTATAAGAATGCCCAATTAAAAACAGTCAATGCCTCTTTTCTCAAAACGTCAGTTAAAGTCATAGTACAATGTTTCACGGAGCCCTTCAATTAAATTGGTCCGTGCTTGAATGTTAAAAGGGTGTATTCAATAAAGTATTCGATCGAAAGTGTATCTCTCGCACTGTGTCTTGTGACCAACAGTTTAAATAATAATGTCAAATATAAAAATATCAAGTTGATTTTCATAAATTAAGAAACGTTTCTAGTATGTTTGCACGGACAGTTCGAAGGGTGAAAAAGGTATTTGATATATAAAACCTCCACCTATGTAGCGGTACATATATAACTGGGCATTCACAAATAAATTTATTCTGATTTGCAAATGTAATGATTACATGCACTTTACAGATCCCGTCCAGCTTCTTCCTTTCTCTTCAACCCAAAGAAAACCCAAAGAAATTATATGCATTTAACACATTCAATTTAATATGTTCAGTTAATTTTATATGATTAGGTAGGAGCCTGAGGAAGTGTTTAATTTGATTAAAAACATCTTATTACACATGCATATTTTACGAATTGTTTATGTATTTTACAGATCTCGTCAGCTACTTCCCTTCACGGATCCAGTGACCATTTCCGGTGTCACTTGGTATCCAGTTTGGTTCCATGATCCTGCAGAGGCAATTCCTTATAGCTACCAACTATACGATAGTGTTACCTGTCTGTGAGTTACTTTTTAATTTATGATCTTTAACAACACTACTATACTAATGAAATTGAATAGCACCGCTTTTTAGTGATCGTAAAAAAATGAAATGCTCTTTCATATTAATATCCACTGGACTAAATGCTGGTCCCCAAGCTGTGGATACACTCCTAATTGCAAGAGCATACTTCTTTCCAAGATGTTGGGATGGGGCATAGACTTCAATTTCTATATACATATATTTATCATCTAAATTAATGGGATCAAGGACCATAATTATCATTCTATTATTGGGCAATTAATTTTGAATATTTTTAGGAAATATCTAGAATGCATTACTTTCAACGCATCTTAGTTCACATTCAAATGTTTTAATTGTTTATCTAATTTTTAGATATGTTTTTATTTTCAATATGCAACATGTTGGCCATCTAAATTATATATGCAAAATAAGAGGGAGTCTCAGAAGAAATAGCGAAAATGATATGCACTCTTGCTTTAAAACAATTAAAAGACAAAAATTACAACTTAAAATATAAGTGCATTTAATTATAACCCGAAAGGTTTCGATTGAGACCATCCCATTCACAAATAGCATGCCACAACCCCTTCCGTAAAAAGGAGAGAGAATATCAATTAACCAATAACAAGGTGTAGCACTGATAATTAATATGTTTTATAACGGTTTTAATGGACTAGAGACTATGGGCTGTAAAAGACACATATAATTATAAAAGGTTGGTTAACCTATGATGACACATTTATCTGAACCTATATTTTCATTTAATTGCCGATTATGATACTATATTAATGAACACTTCCGCAATTAACTTTATTGTTATGACGAAAGCAAATTGAAAATGTACGTGCAAAGCTCAGACATGTTTTGAAGTATTGTGTGTCGAGACCTATAAAAAGGCAAGGCCATTAACCCTTTTGGCAAGATGAATTGCTTAAACATCATAAAAATGCAAGGTGTATGCTTTAACGAATTCTTAGTATATTCGCATTGTTTTTGTTCGTGTTTGATATTTGTTTTATTATTCTTGTCTGTGTTTGGGTTTAGTTATATATACTTTAATTTATGTTGAACAATTTATGACATGTTGACAATGTTGAAAAAATACTATAATAAAGTAGCCGTTTTTAATGCGGAAATAAGTTTATTAAATGAATAAAAGGTTCGCTTGCTATGTAACATCACTTACGTGAAAAGGCATCCTTTATTTTCTGTCACAATTAACCTGTTAAAATCATAGTTCACGTTTTAAATATTTATAAACATTTTTTTTTGTTAAATATGTTTTGGTTCATCAAAATATGTGTTTTCATTAAAACAATAAGATTGAATTTCATATATCAATGAAAATACATGCCATTCATTTTTTCTCTTAATTCAGCACAACATCTCCCGCTTGTGACCCTAACATGGAATGTCGTCTACACAGCGCAGTGCGCACCTTTCTCATGACGACAATTCCACCTATTTACACTGGACCACAGCTAGGACATTTACTTCTAATATTGACGTATCCCAGTACTGTTACCAAGTTTATTGACATTGAAGTGCCGATATATTGTAAATGTGTTACTGTTCAGGGATGAAATGCTGAGAAATAACTTTGAATAAAATGCATGCGGTGATGGGTATTTGTACAAAATGCATTTCTGGAATATTAAGCATAGATTTAAAATGGTTAATTCTACCATGCGAAAGCTTTGTTAAATCCAAGAAATACCTTATAATGTAGAATGTTGTTGATCGCCCAATATGATATGAAATGTTATAGTTGATAAATTAAACTAAATATAACATGTCTTTCAATGTATATTAAACTCGCGATCCGTCTCTTATTGTAATTTTCTGAGTCGAAATGATACAAAACATTTTTAATGCTGTAAATAACGCAGCCGTTAAGTTTATTTGTGATCATAGCGGTTTTTTGGGATCTCACACTGTCCAAGATCCAATGAGTGGATTTATGCATCGTTTATGGGCACTTGCTTGGATGTCCATTGTGTTTTCGTTCTTCCGGAATAAAGATATGAACTCCTTTACCCGCTTCTGTGGCTGTGATATGTCCCTGCAGTTCTTGCATGACCTTATTCCGCATTTCCGTGAATTTAAAATCGCTATTTGGAAGAAACTGGTTTCGGTATGTACCGCATTTTACGTACTCAAAATAGGGCCAGTGAATCGAATCGTCTGAAGCGTAGTTGTAGCACTGAATAGTGGCGCAATAATCACCAGTTTTATTGTGGAGCTTGTGTGTCTGATACCAGTTGCGATCCATCCAGGTTATATCGCCTTGGTGTGCGTCAAATTCACATAAAATGCCACCATCCACTGACTGTACATTTTTATTGTAACACGTGACATTTATAGATCCGTGCAATACCTTAATTACTGCACTTGCGCCACCGTGGTTGTGTATGGGGCTATAATGTCCTGAGGGCCATATTTCTAGTACGTAAGGAATTCCGGGAGAATTTCCGAAACTACTTCCCAATGTGACACGTAAGTACGTTTTCTTTGGGTCATTCGGACCCATAGCCTGTGCTAATGCTTTTTCTTTAATTTTCTCGTGTAAAATGCACCCTTTTGTTTTTATACTGTGCCGTATTGCGTCGGATAATTCGTGATTAATATGTCCGGTTTCATTTGTCGAAACATCTAATTCGCAGTTGCTAATATTATCGTAGAGCTCCTTGCAAGCTGCAGGTAGGCTACCTGTAAAAAAATTAAAGCAAGTAAGGGAATAAATACACGTACTTGTTAATTCAGTTTATCAAATATGCTTTAATATTCATACCTTCAATTTTTTGTAATAAGCAGTTTTGATTGTTTTTTAACGTTATCATAACCATCCTATAGAAAACTTTGCAAGTGTTTTCTTGCTTTAGGCATTGAGTATCGAGCCCCTCTCAATAATTAATCATTTGAATTATGCTCTTTTAGCCATGATACCCACCAGCCAACATGTATTTGTTGCTATCTAGAGCCAAAAGCGATACTTGTTTTGTGTCGAGTACCAAAGGTGATGGGTTGGCGACCAATGGCGTACGGGCAACGACTATTGGACATTCGATGTCTCCTCCTGTTCATATGGCAAAAATACCCAATAATGAATTGTTATTATCTTATTTTGACTTAATTTGGTAACTAAATGTTAAGGGTACCTGAAACCTAGTTTTCAAAGAATTCTTTTTGAACATACTGCTAGATGGTATGCGTCTCAATAATTGTTTGTGTTGTGTTTATTTCAGTGTTTTAATAATAAAGTGAGATTTTAATAATAATTTTTGATAATTTACTTTATGTATTTTTTCATTGTTTATATCGTTTTCATATCAACTTACGTGCAGTAGGAGCCACCATCAGCACATTACCGCAAGTCGCATGATCATACAACTCAACCACTTTCTTCCCTTCTGCATTAAAAAGCTGCCAATAGCGTTGTCTCGTTTTCATTTCATCTACGTGACTAAGTCCTTCCAGGAAGTCGTGTTTCAAAAGAGTGGTTTGGTCCATGTAGTAACCCTTGCCGTACTATAGAAAGAATATATCATGCGTATGTATGCAAAGTGAATTTATATTCTTTTATTTTATGTCAAATAGTGTTCAAATTTTATATTTTACGACAGAAAGAGTCATGTTTGTCATTTGGATATGTAAATACTCAAAGAATAATGTGAAAATCATAATAAAGAGTATTTAAGAAGAGCCAAACAAATTATCGCTTATAAATGATTTTTTGAAACTCTGATTCATACAATGTATCTTTACCTCACCTTCAAGCACATAAGGTCACGATCATAGCTTAGCCAATAGGACAGTAGGTCGGAGTTGGGATCAATGCCGCAAGAAGGTTCATGCAGACTGCTTAATTGGGTCACATGGCCTTCTGCGAATCGCATCAGTTTCACGCAATCTAAGTGTACTTCTAACCAGATTCTGTGAAAATATCCAATATTAAGAAATATATCCTCTTAAAGTATGGATCATATTTAACTTTTAATAAATGACATAATGTTTTCATATATACAATGTATAAATTATAGATGCACACAAGATTGTGGAAATCGTTAATGATTA
>LQRL01165621.1:0-16516 GCA_001703475.1 Hydroides elegans
GGGGGAATTGTCCTACGGGGGGAATTGTCCAGGGGGGAGTTGTCGGGGGGGAATTGTCCAGGGGGGAATTGTCCAGGGGGGAATTGTCCTGTTCCCGTTATCAATATCATCTGGCGTTTCGGCATTGCTATATTTGTGAATTTTCTTTTATTATATGCCAATTGATAGTTATGTGATATATCCGTCAAAAACAAATAAGTAAACTTGTAATCCCTTGTTCCTTAGAAAGCATGGCTAATCCACCACATAAGCAAGATATAGTGAAATAGGTTCCGGATAAAATATGGTGATTTCTTATACCCCTACAATTTGCATTATATGACGCATTCATATAATCTTTAAGTGTGTAAAATATGGGTATCACCTCCTAAGAATAAAAATTAATCAATAGTTATATGCATATTAGTTAGCACAAGAGTACTAGAGAACTAGAGCACTAGAGTATATATTTGTTTTTATTTGTATATTTGAAAACAAATTTGTTACCTTTCATACAAAAGTATTGTGATAATGTAAAACATTGCACATATTACGTCTGCACGGCCAACAATACCCGAAACCTAAAACAAACCAAATTTGCTATACATTTGCTCGTCACGTTAATTTATCATATTTTTGCTTTTCCACGTTTATTCTTAATGCTCTGAAACAACACATCGAAGTACGATTAGATGCAACAGTACCCTATGCCTATTAACAATTATTGCTTATCAGCTATTTGGAGATCACATGCCTTACCGCATCTGTATGTATAGGATGCACTGCAAATAAACAGCCAGTTAGCAAAGCATCTCTCTTTGTTTTAAATATACAAGCAGTGCATAAATGCACGACAAGGCATGTTACCACTGCATGAAGTATAACATTAACAAGATGGTATCCGTATGAATCAAGACCATGAAAGTAGTAGTTCCACCTATTTATTGAAATGGTAAATGGCTAAATACATGTTAGGATGAGTATCCGTTATCTTGTACTTTATCATTTTTATCTTAAGCTCAACATTTTGTTTCTAATTATAAATGTAACTCATTCCATGTAGTAATAACCGATATAGGAGTACCGATGACATGTTCATTATTTATACATTATTTATACGAAAGAAAACATGAAAAATACATACTTTTATAACACATATTATTGGTTATATATTGGTTTCTATCTAGTTATATATTTAATCTTTTTAAAACTGTTACATATCACTTAAAATAAGTTCTTTTTGCATATTTTCATCATAACTTTACCGATATGTCAGCACTGTCACCGGCCTATATGACTTGTGACTGGTGTTATCACGTAACGATTTGCCCCAATAATCATCCAAAAACAGATCATAAAGGCTCCGTTCCGCTCTCAGATCAAGGTTATTCTTAATGGCAGGAATGTCATCGTGTACCAGTTGCCCTTTGAGACTATTCCAATAACATATGATCGAGCAAAGGGCGGGTAATCCATACAACACTTGCTGATGCATTATTGGTTCAGAGATCTGTTTATAAGAGACATAATGACAATGGCGGTTAACCGTTTTATTGTCAAAACCAGGATCTCACACTAATGTAAATACAAAATAAGGTCATAAGAAAATGATTCTCGACACTTGATGCATTTTTTAACAACAAACAATACTCTTTTACGTTTGATATTCTGACATGAATATGGAAAGAAGATAATTATAACATTCATTTCGGTTTATAAAATGTCTACTTAAATGGTTGCATACAATATGTCATCATAAACCGTTGATTCGTGATCGTTGAATTTATAAGATAATTTCATTTATTGACAGAACGTACAGTAAAAGAGCTTAACAAAATTCACAAAATTCACGTGAGAAATACGATTTCAAACATATATATGTAACATACAATTGTGCTTAAATAATAAATTTTCAATTACCGTTTGTATGCATTGAAACTCGTTTGTATTTGATTATATGTATACAATTCAAATCAGAACATACATTATTGATATATCCTTTTTTATGCAAACCAATCGGAAAATATGTATCCGTGACAAATATAAGCATGAATCATTTCTTGTATTAATCCCAGTTTAGTAAATTCACCTTTTTCATCTGTTTTGACTGACTATACAATATGATTATACATATATCTATTTATAGCATTTGACATCTCTATCTATGCCAGCAATTTTAATGTTATACACATCCACCTTTATTGAATTATATCTTTATCCTGAACAACAATTCATTTGTTTTTATTGAATTAATTAATTTATTTATCTATCGCAAGGAGCCTTTAATTGATATGCTGACTTGTCAGAATGTTTGCCTTTGTGGCTGCAATGCGACATCCCCTATCTATTTATGTGTCGTCTCCTCTCGTCTCATCGCGGCAATTGCTGTGAAAGGGAACTCATCTCTCCGTGAGATATAGAAGGCAGCTTTCCTTCCTTTGCCTTTCAATGTAATGCGTTTAAAAATAACTATAGAGTTGGTAATGAATCAATTTTTGATTTTGAATTCCTTTATTATCAAAATAGGTGTAATATAACTTTAATACTTGTATTGATATTTCTATAGCATAAATTGTTCAAACAATGCAATATAATTCAAGGATTATAGCAAAATATTATATTATAGGCATAAACGTTACATCTAAGATAACAACAATATATAAATATGTATGTACACATTTGAACACTACCAATTACTAATCAAATAATAATTATTATGTTTCTTATAATTTTTCAAGTAGTTTGTAGCATACTATATAGAATCAAAAGAAGATGTAACCCGAATTGAAGGGATAAAGATATGTGCTTAAGTAACTTTAATAGTTGCAATAAGACATATCTTCTGCGGGTTTTCGTATCGAAAGAAACATAACAAAATAATTTGTGGCTTGATTCATACATCTTAAATAAGACTCATTTTAGTTATATATTCCGCATATATTACAATATCAGTTTTGATTTGTTTATTTTCACAACTATTCCATAGATGTAATAAGATGATATTATGACAGTATCCATCATTGATATAGCAATAAATAACACATGTCACATCATGCAAATAATCGCACTATTGTTGTTGGTTATAATGCCATAATAATATAGCCTAAGTGATAGCATGCTCGTATCGCATTGTTCTCATTGGCAAAGATGATAATAAGAACTAATTAATAGCTACGTAAATAAATATAAAATATAGTTTCCAATATAAAGTGCGATCATATCATATTTGAGCGTCAATGATAATTTGTCTAGCTGCCATAAATCAATGAATAGCTCTAGTGTAAACCCTCTTGAATTTAATCAAGACGCATTATTAAATGATCAGCGGAGCATGAAAAAGACACAAATTAGCTTATTGTGTTTGCATAAAGCGATAGTGATTATATTGTGATGTTAGGAGAGGCGTCGTTCGTTCATTCGCAACTCAAACACGATCTCAGTTTTATGTGCGTAGCGATATTTACACTTCTTCCAAATTTAGTTGTCAATCATAAATTACCTTGATGTTCTATATCACCAATGTATTATAAAGGTTTGCTTCATTTCTCAAAATTAAGATTTTGGGTTTGCATCATTTCTCAAAATTTCTAATTACATACACTTAAGCATTTATTTGATTTAAAGAGTAAGAAGATGTAAATAGTATTTGTAGGTAAACGGTTCTATTCAATTTGTTACTGACTGAAACAAAAATGCATGCATTAAGCACATCTATCACATTTTATGCTTATTGATGAATGAAAGAGCTAAAATTACCCCAATATAAAAAGTTAATCAATAAATTTTAACAACTAGAGAATAAGATTTATATAAAATAAAAATTATATCTTATTGTTGGATGTAAAATAATTATTCATATCCACCTTTTTATTATATTGTTATTTCACATTTTATGTTTTCGATTAATGGAGAATATGTCGTAAAATCGTTAACAATTATATTGATAGGTTTAATGAAATTCATGCAATAATACCTCTATAATAATATGAAGATGCATGTTTCTGTTTTAATTTCTCATCATCTAGCACCCTTGTTTTTTTTGTTCAAAGGAATTAGCATGCCACGTGCTAGATCAATTAGATAAAAACGAATAATACATTAATGTTGATTACAAGTGTTCATACAAAATGATAAACATATTTAAAGAAGATTTAATTTAAGTATTTTGACTTTGCGTACAAGGACTATCCTTAGTCATAAGAGAAACCATGATCTGATTTGCATCTAAGGAAAACAACACGATCGAAGAAACGAACCGTGGTTAATTGATGGGGAGCAAACTTATAAAGGCAAAGGAGAACGAATTATCTTAGTTGCTGTCCCTGAATGAAAAAAAAATATCATTATGTACAAATCGATGGGATGTAAGGCTGGGTGCTCAAGAGAATATGAAGGTGTTCTCGAGTTATCGCATTAGAGAGCAAATTACTCCCGAATGGACTCATTTTCACCAAGCGTCTGAACTGATTTGGTGAAGGGCAACCTACGGTCATTTGAATGGTGAATTATAGCAATAAAATTAAGCAATAAAATGTTACTAATGCAACGTGTTTCATTATAATACTAACAATTGAATCGTTATTTAAAAATTACTTGTTTTCAAAACAACTATGTGTGATTCAACTAATAATTCTTTAATTATGCAAGTAAATATTGTTTTGTCATATGTTTGGCCTCACATATGAAATTTCGTTTGCGTTTTTATAGTCCATGAAACCGTCTATCTATTTTACTTTGCTATTTTACAAACATACACTATATATTTTCTTTTCGTTTACTTAACATTCGATTTCAGTTCCATAATTTTGTTGAATTCAAAAGTGACATCCGCCTCTTACAAACAATCAGACAGCGACGAAACCTCACCCGCCCCTTTGCATCTCCTCTCCACCACTCTGTAATTAGGCATTTGTCTAGCCTTGGCTTAGCAATTAGATAGGGTGTAACAAATTGAAACAAAATTTAGATGTAATTTTGCTTAAAACAAAGTGTAACTTAGTTGACATGAAACAGTTCGACTTTAAATAGCATTATGATAAAACCAAGAAACAAAAAAAATGGTTAACCCGTTTTAAAAGACTTTTTGATTTTAGCATAATTTCGTAACAATATAAAGCCCCAGTTAAGTCTAGTGGCTACAGCAATAACGTTTTTGAAGAACCTTTGTTATTTTATCATAATTGGTATAATGAGTGATACATGTCAACATTAATTATGGCTATTTGAAAAAGAAGTAACTCAATTTTAAATGATTTTATATAGAACGCTATGCATTGGCGACACAACAAGGCCCATAACATATACAACATATTATGCATAATTCATGTAATATGACATTGTCTTTCACCCTTTTGCTACGTTGGAATAGTTAAGGGTATATTCTTCTTCTCGTAGACTCATTTGCATCAAATGTGTTGAATTAAACACACATTTTAATTACTTATTATTGATAAATGTTTACATTGTATCTCCAAATTGATTGATTCAGAGCGATTTCTTGATGTCAATGGGAATTCTTCTTCATGCACATTATGTCATATTAACTAAAATATTGCAGAAAGATATTATTGATGTTGTTTCTCATGATGTTTGAGTGTTTAGTTTTTTAAAGTTACAAACTAATAGATACCCTGATTTTCTTGGCCTTCAAGGAAACTTGCTGATATAATGCGTCGTTAGGGTTTCCCGAATTTCATTCCATCGGCAATAATGCAAATTTTCTAATAACCATCTTTCTTTCAAAGTGTGACTCCTCAATTAAGGCAAAGTGATTGGAAGGGAAAAGAAGAGGAAAGGTCTTCTTAGCAGTCCGGAAATCATGCCTGAGACAACATTTTTTTATGGAAATTGAGTGTCTGATTGGTACATAACGAAAACAAAATCCATGTCGCAAAAATTATGTTGTTTATATTTGATATAAGTGTTATGATTTGTGTGAAATATAAGAACGAAAACTGGCGTTGATATTATAAGAAATAATAAGCATAATAAAATGAATAATACCAATATCATAAAAACGGCTTTATGGCATTATGTGATCTGTTTGATAATTAACACGATATTGAGTGATATAAAGACTATTTTTGTCACATTCCTAGCTGATAAGTGTATCCTGATGTTAATAATTGATACAGACTAAATCATAACCTAATTTAATTCCGTGTCATCAAGTTTTTTCTACAATATATTACTGAAAAACATCATTTGTTTTTAGCAACCAACTTAAAATGAATTGCGAGGTAAAACTATGGTGAGATATAAACAACAACGTAAAAACAGCACCCTAGAGATACATACTGATGTCAGTATACAGTGTTTTGTATTGTTCTCTCAAAGAAACCCTCTTAATAAAAATGGCACCATGACATGCCGAAAACCGCTCCATTTAGGCAGTTACCCTTTTATTGTCTCTGAAACATCTATTTTTACAGTTAGATAATTGCAAAGCCTTGCTGATTATAAGGCGTGGCACTAGAAGATCCCCTTTCCCCATAGGAGTAATCAGTAACGTCTGCCCTTTCAACAAGAATAACAAAGACTAGGTAAGATGTATGTGCTAGCTGTTGAAGGGCTCCATGTAACAATGTGTTGAGACGACATAACATGTTTTGACAAAACGTTTTGCAAAATATCACAAGATTATAGATCCAGATTAAATGCTTGAATTTAGCCAGGAAATCAATGCGATCATAATTATATCATTGTTTGGACATTTGTCAATCCTTACATTAAATGCCATTTTTTCTCAAAACGTCAATTTCAGACTTACACATTGGTGCAAAGAACCCTGCAATCGCAATTAGATGGAAAAGACGATTTGTCTGTTGAATATGTTTATATCGTATGTTCACGTATGGTAAAAATAAGATGCATAAGATTAAGATTGTGTACATCATACTCAGGGCAAGCGGTAACGTCTGCCCTTTTATGATTGATGAATGATTTTCGATTATAAATGGACTCTATCAGTAACGTCTGTCCTTTTAACATAAATTGCAATGACAAGGTATACGATCTGTGTTTTTGGCGTGCAATTATTTCCTTTTTACTTCTGAAATGCATCAAGATTATTTACCATTGTTATAGAAATATTATATTTGGCTGCATATGGTAGCAACAAGAATATTAAATGATTTTACTAAATAAAATGCATTAAAATAGAGATAAGATACTTCCTAATGCGAGTAATTAGTAATGTTGTCATGTTTAACGTGAGTAACTAAGCCTGGGTATTCGGTATATGTTTGTTTATGGTATATGTTTGTAATCAGGTACACTATTATTTAGAACAATGAATTACATTGGATCCTTTCTCATAACGACAATGACACGTCTTCCCGTTTCAACACATAATAATGAATTTGTATTTGGGATTTACGTCTATATGGTTAAGCATGCCAGATAGATTCATTGTTTGTGTTAATGTCAATATTATTCCATTTATAATCATTACTCCCTTTCTCACGTCGTCGGTTTAAACCTAAATTAGGCAACCTCGCAGGCGGAAAGAAAAATAGTTGTTTTCGATTAAATAGCATTATATCTCAGAAACTCTCTACATGCGATGCTATGAATTAATTCATGCGTTTAACTTTGATTAACAGACAGTTTATTGTTTAATTGGTATTTTATTTAATTGAAATGATAAATCGATTAAATATGTGTCATATCTTTATCACAATCAAGAATAAAAAGTAAGACTATCCGCATATATATAGTTTATCACCATACGATTAGGTTCTTGACTATCAGATGTATATGTTCAGGCTATCGGGTTTTGGTTCGGACCCACGGGTTCTTAAGAGCAAGGTCTCGAAGGGATTCCTCCAAAACAATAGAATTTTGAGCCGACAAGGACGTTGTTACAATAATGGCTTCCTGTACTGTTAACAGAGCCTCTGATTATCTGACACTCTTTCAATATTGATATACACCTTTATAAGAATGTTTAAGCTTACATAATGCACATCTGTTTAAAATCTTATGTAAGTTACTATGCCCAAACATATGATAAATATTGTCCTCACATATATCACACTTATATACGCTGTAAAACAGTCAAAGTGAGAGTGTATATGTTTTATCAAATCGGGCGGTGGTTGGAAAGAAGAGAACTACATTTTACTGATAAGCACATTAGAGCAAATTACATCCATGTTTTCTGCGTAAAACATTGATGCATTTATTTTGCAGTATTGATCAACATGACACGAACGTTGTACCAATTAAGCCGCGCAATCCAATTTAAAGTTTTTGGAGGTTCAAAGCCAGCCTTGATTTTTTCGGCGAAACATGGGTAGAGTGCACCTAACGAGACATTACTCTGAAGTGACAATTTTACTATAGAATGACTTTAAAAATGCAATAATCAGTAAATGGATTAGAAACAAATACAAATGATTATTTATTTTATAGCATCTAGAGCTATTATTCATCTCCAAACCCTAAGATCAGCATAGAGTAGAGATGGAACATGGAAGAATTGCATATCACCAAATAGGCATGCTATTAAAAACATTTATTGAATCCTTGTTTACACGTTGTTCACATTTTTAATATTAATGTAAATACATATATTTAAACTGGGATTCATCGCAAACATAAGCATAGTTAGGAAGTTTCAAAGTCAGTTAAAATTTGCGGAAGGAAGCATTTTGTAAACTCATTTTGCAGGGGTGCTTTTCATGAATGGGCACAATCGACATGTCAAATTAGGACGAGCAAATTCTAAATTGGGTGATCTTCTGCCCCGCAAATTCAATTTATCAGCAGAAATTACGTAAACGTCACACGTGGTAATTATCGGATAGCTTAAGCATCGCGTGTGTTTTTAGATGAAATGACAATTTCTTGCTTGGGGGAAACGCGCAAAAAAGTTTTTTTTTTCGCTTTGTGACTATTTACGAACGTGGATTTCCGTTGAAGACATGTTTTATCTGGTTTTATTTTACACATTAATTAGTTTTGTCATTCGATATTTAAAAAAAAGCCACTCCTTAGCCTTTTATCATAAAATTTGGTTACCACGGAAATTGTCACTGATTTGTAAAATTTGGTAAAACTGTTTTTTTTTCGACTGGACATTTTTTAGTGTTACAATTGGACACATAAAAAAACGTTTGGAATATTCATCATTGAATGCCTGAATGATATGTTACATTCTCTTCAATGCTATTTTTTGCAAACACTTTTCAATGCCCAGAACCTTTCCGAATTAAAAAACAAAACAATGCAACAAAACAATCATTAGATGCTTTGTTTGTGGGGATATAAAATTTAAATAAAAAAAGACAAAACAAATAGGAAAATGAAAAATATATGCAGCATATTTAGAGCTTCATCTCATTCAGTAGGCCTATACTTTTTCTTTTGAAACCATTTTCATGTCTGTGTCTGAATTGCCGCAATTTTCTAGACCGCTACGTACTTAAACGAAATTTGAAATAATGTTCAAGAAAACAATGGTGACAGAACGATTGACGCACAAGGCAATCAGGGAAATTACAGCTATCAAAATATTTATTCCTGACCTTCAAATTTCTTAGGCGGACAGGAAAACTATAGAACCGGGGCGTCAAGTTAGAATATTAGTCGAACGTATATTTGGTATGGTATTTACAAGGACTATAATTATCACCTTTATGTTAAGTTATACTATTTGCATCAACCAGACCGTTATTTTAACGTTGGGCGTTTTAAGTTTCAAAATGTGATTAGAGTTTTAGCCATTTAACAGTTCTGATTTTTTGATGTGATTTATTTAAAGGGGAATAATGGCGGGATTTGGTTTTGATTTTTGTAGCGTAATCTCTAATGAAAACTTTGAATTCAACTATACATGGTGGATTCGCCCTAAATAGTTGTTTAAGATGACCGATCTAATATTCTAACAACAATATTGCCGAACTATGTCATATATTATTCTCAAATTCTACTTCTCAGGAATACTTAACAGCATAAAAAGGTCATGGAAGTTCAAAGTAATTATAAGAAATTGTGTCATATTGGAATCTCTAATCCGATCATCGAGCGCACTTCAACATTCTCTTGAGTATATAGCTTTACCACGAGTTACTTTCTTGAGTGAAAAAAAGATCGGGCTGCAAATGAGACAATTTGATCTCCTTCGCTTCAACCCCTTGCATTTTTTGGCAGTCAATAAATAAAGGTACACGTGTCGGCATCTGATTTACCGAAATATCGAGACATTTCCCTTATTTTGGGGCATTCCTATATTTTACAAAAATCATTTTAATTAATCATTTTCAACCTATATATCCGTTTATTGAGTATACTGAAAATAATCATAAATGGGTGAGATATTTATGAGTTGTATTTAATTGTGCAACGCCACCTTTCATTTTATGCGTCTCACGTTTCGGCACCTTCCGCAAAACCATATTTATAACAATTCATCAGACATAAAGAAACACCTGATAAATATACAAAAAATGGAATAAATAATTTGTGTGTAATTAGTTTAGGTTGACTTTTATCGAAAAATACACTTGATCAGGTTGGATAAGGCATAGTTGCATTTCGAAAGTTTCGATTGTTATGGAAGTGAGTATATGGATTGTAATGATGCTATAGAAATAGGAGTAATGCATAATTTTGCGGGAAGTTTATACCGAAATATTATATTTACTGGGCATTCTTAAGAAATTTCAACCCTGATACACTTTACTCTCACGATTGTCATATTTCCCACATATTTGAATTCGACGAGTCCTGCCTTTACCAATAGCATCGATTATAGATTGGTTGGGAATCAATTGGCGTTATTGTGGGGGAACATTTATACGTACCCGTCATATTAAGAATCATTCCGAGTATTTAAATCAGTTTGTATTATGATGACATTAGAGATTGAAACTATGAACGATAAAAACCGTGATTTCCCCAAAAATATCTTAAAATATGCTTATTGATTATGCTTTTAAATAACAAACGACCATGATGTCTAACTTTGATGAACATGGCATGTATGTATAAACAGTATATAGAAAGATCGTCCCCCACAAAACTAAAATTGATGACATAAGAATAATTATTCACTATGGTTTTATACCGAAACGTGGGACGCGAGTGCCGAAACGTGGGACGCCTACATTGAGAGGTGGCGTTATGAGATGCACTATAACTTATAACTCTATCACCCATTTGTTTTGATTTTATGTATACTTATGAAAGGGATATATATGTGTGCTTTAATAGTTTGAAACATTTTTTAAAAACAGAAACATCTCAAATTTTGGAAATATTACAATATTTAGTAAAATCAGATGCCGAAACGTGAAGCATACTTGTACGTTCGCTTGAAAAGTGTTATGTCCACAACCACTAAATAGATCTTGCTTGGCCCAATCCTGTTATTAATTAAAGCTGCAATTTGGAAGATTCTATCAACATAGACTGAAATAAATCTGCTTTGAGTCTGCTTGTAAACCACTCTGATGGCCAGTTCCTAACTTTTAGATTAAACTGCGACTGGGGATTAATCTAAAATTAAAAGAAAAGGCAAACATGATGTACTGATGCATTGATATATACTAATGAATATATGCTTCCAAATAGATCCCAGGATAGACGTTTATTAACATAATACCCATATTATCATGAGACACGGGAATTAATCCTCGATTATTCCTAGATTCATTTCTCCAAGGTTGGTCAACAGGTTTGAAACTGAAAAATAATCGAGAATTAATCTTAGATTATTGAAGCAGTCCTAGATTAGTCTTGGATGTTTCCGTCTCCCTAACAATACCCGACTACCCGAAGATTGTATCGCGAGCTCTGAAACTGGCTCAAAGGTTCACACTACGAGAACAACATTTATTGTCTTTTTTCTTTAAAATTTTACATTTGATTGTTTCTTATGAAATTGAAGGGATAGCTTAATTTATGCATCTAAATAGTAGTCAGTAATATCTCAACACTCAATTTGAGATATTTTTGCACCCAGTCCTTTTTATAGAAAAGCTATACAAATTTTGTTAGTTTGTTTTCATTTTTCCAATTGGAAATGCATTGT
Source organism: Hydroides elegans (assembly GCA_001703475.1). NCBI lineage: Eukaryota > Metazoa > Annelida > Polychaeta > Sabellida > Serpulidae > Hydroides > Hydroides elegans. Next base: position 12,017 of record LQRL01165621.1, read on the forward strand.
TTTCAAATGGATAAGGATAATGATATATTTGTTTGGATAGATAGTAGAGCCGTTATTTGAATGTCAATGTCAATCAAGTAATTATCAGGGAAAAGTATATACGGATAATTATATATATGTCTGGCTGATCTTAGAACCGTTATTTGAATGGTAATTCGACCTTGGTTTAATACTTAAAAATATAATAAGTGAAATTAATATAATTGTGCATCCATTTGCAACGAGACCGTGCTTGTGCACCCTTTCAAAACGAATTATAAAAGATATTTGGGTAAAAGGAACAAATTATTGCCTATGATTAAAATATCTTCAAGCGTAATGTCATTGCTGAAAAAAGCGAAAATCAAAATTGTCATTGCTTAAAAAAGCGAGATATCTCCGAAGTGAACCGGTTATTCACTTTGAGTTAAGTGTTCTGTTTCCATTACTTGATTATTAGTTTTTTTTTTAAAAAATCTTATTAAACTAAATCAATTGTTTTTTTTGAGAAAGTATATTATTTTTATCATTTATCAGTGTTTGTCATATAAAAGTTTTTGATGTCTTATTTATATCTTTTTGATTATGATTAAGCTAAAACTGTTTTTTCTTTAGGACCTATTTTCATTAACGATAAGTAATTGCCATATATGGTTCATCTGTCCAAAAGGTTAACTTTAACTTTCTGGCTTCCAATTTTGTTAACAAAAGAGCAATATGACTCCTACGTTGCGCTGAAGTCTGCGTTTGATGACGTTTATCGAACGTTAAAAGAAAAGAAACACTGGAATTTTGCCAAATTCATTTAGCAGACCATAACCAACATTGTGAACAAGTCATGTTTAGTTAAATTATAGCATTTGCGATCGTATGCTTGCGACACACACGGCAAAGGAATTTGATACATAAATCACATAGAAACTTGTCTTATATATGGAAGTCTTTAAACAGCAAGATAAAAAGCAAGTATTATTCGCAGACAAACAATTTCACCACATCAGTCAGCCCAATCAGTTAAAACGAGTGGAAAAAATTATGCCAAGAGGTCAAAATCACATTTCTAATGCGATAATTCGAGTACGCCTTAACATTCTCTCAAGCATCTAGCTTTACCCAGGCCCGTCAATTAGGGGTTAGATAGAGAGAGCCACATGAGCTGCGAAAAAAGTGGGTTCGCGATATGCTTTTAAAACACTTTTCGAAATACATATTCGTTTTAGCACTATAATCACTCTCCTGAATTAGGTTTGTCTATATTTGTTATATATTGTAATTGAACAACGCTTTAGAGAATTTTTATATGATTGTTATGAGATACAACAACTTTATCATTGATCCTATTTCAAATTGTCGCTAATTTCAAGAGGCCAGGTTCAAAATTGAAGTTAATACCGCAGAACACAATGGTGACAGAATTGTTGACGTATGAAGCAATCTGAAAGTAATTTGGTAATTTGACTTTCCAGTCCCTTGATTTAATTTCTTAGCAGTAAGATAGTTTTACAAATTTTGTGCCAAATTTTCTTGTTTTGTCAAGATTATTTTTCATTTTTGTGGTAAACGTCTCAGACAACATCGAATTGACAATCCTAAGAAAATAATTTTTAAGTCTAAGAGCTATTGTGACGTTATTTCTATTATTTCAATTTGCGAAACCTGTTTTATCTTAATTCATATGTTTTTGCTTTTATAATGCAATTGATGGGATCTAAGCAAACTATATATTTTACGGGCAATTTCATATGCATTTAACACACCCTGCAATATTTTGAGTTGAATTGTTTCCCCTTGACTAATGCTTTCCAGTGTTGCTATCATGTATGATAAATAAGTGATGAGATGAGACATGCAAGCTCTATAATTTTGTAAATGAGATAACTTGCTTTTATCTTTTAAATGAGTTAATTAGAAAGAATGTAAGCACTATTAATATTCAGGCTGTATTTTCGATTTTTAAGTTGTTTCCTTTTATCATCTTTACACCTATTAAATTCTGACTCCGACTTATATTAAACTTCTTCAAATAATTCCATGAAAAATATATATCTCTCAAATGTCTTAATGTTTCAGATGAACACCATAGTTGCGATTCCTATGTCGTAAGTTATATAGGTGACAGACAATACAAACTAATATAATGATAATGTTTGAAAATACTGATACATAAACGTTTTTATTGGATTAAACAATAATTGCACAATGTTTAAAAGAAATGTTGTGAAAGTTCAATAAAAATATGTCAACTACGGAGTTTCCTCTAAAGTGCACAGCATAGGGAAAACTTATACATGAAATATTCAGTATAAAAATATATACTTTGACATTAACCATGCCGCTTTTAAATTACCGAAGCACACGTTTGTAAATATTTCACGTAGCCTTCGGATTAGTTCTAATTTAATCAAATCATACGAAGCGATGTAAGGTATCACCAGCAGTAAATGTCAACGGAATTAGGTTTGGGTCACATCGTATAGATATTCAAGTTATGCGCAGTTGGAATGGTATATCTGTGATACAAGTTTGCATGTGTCTAGATGACCGTTATGAGTTTTTGCGACATCATGTATCTATATTGCACATTTTCACAATATTTCACAGAGCATTTTATTCTTATGATATTCATGTTTAGCTAATCAAAAACATTTCGTGTTTTTGAAGTTAGCAGTTATTGGTTATGTATCTTTCAAATATCATGCTAATATTTTATTGTACCTCAGTTCAAAAACCTGTATTTTAAGTATAAAATACTGTTTGATTAGATTTGGATTTTACACGAAGAAAAAATATTATTTAGTAATAACTAGTATTAGGTTGATTCTTTGACAAAATATTAAGAGTAAATTATTTAGTTTCCTGCCATAAATATAAGAATGATAAGCGTGAACGGCGTTCTGCACAAAAATCATTCCGATATTTGTGGCTATTTTATGAATACTTTCTGTTACTTCATTCTTTGTAATTCTTTTAAAATTTAGAATCAAAGTATTTCCTCATTTACATTCAACGATCAAATGTGTATCCCATTTGTTTCACTGAAACATCTCCTCGGACGTACACATAATTGTTACGCTTGGTTACACTGTATTTGGATTACAAATGGAACAATATTTACACAAACCGAACCAAGAGATAATGAATCTCCCTGTTAAACTATAACTTTAATAGAAATGTGGCCCTTTTATAATCATTAGAAAAAGAATATTTCGGTGCCAGCAAACCTACTCGTTAAAACGTAAGAATAACTTTTCACATTATCTCGGGTATGTATATATATATATCATAACCAGATATGTACGATGTTTTATTGACCCTAAAATATGATGTCATTTTTTAAAAATTTGTTCGAACAAAGAGTAAAGAAACCCATTTTTCAAATTTTAAAACAAATTAATAATTTACGATGTTATGCAATTGTATCTTTTTTTCATAATGATACTGTTCCAGCTCACTACTATATAACAATATCGACGGGTTTTATTTGGTAAGAAATGGTAATTTCAGAGTGTATATTATGGATTACACTTGGTACATGATATATAACAAACACTATGATAGTTGTTTTGGAAAAGAACATTCACAAAGTGTTGACTTGTTTAAGTTTTTCATTTTTTTCTGAGAGTAATATTGCAAATATCCTTAATCCCATCCTTCTTTGGAAAATGCATACACGAAAACTAGGCGCAAATTTATCGGAGCAAACAAATATAAACAACAGAATGTGTTCTCTAGTTTTATATCTAGTTTTATTCTCTAGTTTTAAACAAACAAAAAACATAAAAACAGTTTTTTCTTATAGTGTCTCAATTGATTTCTGTTTGAAAATTCCATTTTTACAAAGGTTGTATTTGTAAAAATATTTTTGATTCAATATAAATTTTCTCCCAATATTGTGATGTTGGTAAATTAATTGACTAACTGCATTGTTTAAATTATCAATGTAATGTTTAATTTTTAGTTTTTAACGAAAATTTAAAATCCATGACAATTTTTATAATCTTATATTTCATTCATTTATGCCACTTAAATAACTAATGAATTGCTTTTCATCAATTGTTCAAATTTTTGGAAATTTTGTCGCAATAGGCTGTTTGATGGATTTAGTTCCAGAGCAGCTTTGTAGTGGTGATTGGCCTCAGTTATGTTTTTCTAAAAGTCAAATCAATCAGATAGATTTATCAAGCTGATTTTCTATAATTACAACTTCAATATTATAAGTTTTAAGCTGTAATATTGAAATTGCCATTTCATTATATCTCCTATTGTGCTATGCACCAGATAGCAGTTTTATGGGGCGACCATGTAATTAAGAATATTATTGCATTTATTATTTTACGAATAAATACTATATACCTGTTTATGGTAAGCAACTGCAAGATTATGATGTGCGTCAGCGTGATCAGGAATTAGTTGCAGTGTTTGTAAATACCACTGTATTGAAAAATACAATTATATAATAATGCAAATGAATTCAGCATATAAAATTGATGAGAGATTTATTTGAAATGATCATCGATAAAT
>LQRL01165624.1:0-12426 GCA_001703475.1 Hydroides elegans
ATACTACCCACCCAGTGCCATAACGAAACCGCCATAACATCTAGAGAGACATATAAGCTATTAGAGGCTGAAAATTCAATTTCTATCTACAAACATGGCACACGTTTAAATATAAATGGCGACTGGGTTCAATACAAAGGTATTGTGGCCAAATTGAAAGGTGCATCCCCGCGCCCGATTGAAGTATAGAATTTCAAAATTGTCTTTATATGTGTACATCTTAACCGATTTGCTCGCGGCGTGTCTCCGCGGCCATTTCATATGGAAAGAGACAAGAAATGAAAAGTGATTAGTAAAAAGGTTTTTTATCGTCGTAAATATAGGGGATACGGGCTGCTATTACGGGCCTTGTACTGATATACTATCTTGCCTTTCGCTAAATGGATTGATAAATGTTAAGCTGCCGAAAGTGTCATTATTGGGAGGGAAACAAATTTTGAGATGCTATCTTGATAATATAAAGAAGAGTTTGAGAATTAACAAGGTCTCAAAGAAAAGAATTAAAATATTTGCCAACTCTAGGTATTGTTTAATGATTTGGAAAATTTCCCAATCACACGCACCCTCCTTTTTTATTAACTTTTGAAATGAAAAAAATATACAAAAACATCTTGTTTATAATAGGCGCTTTGTTTTTACTTGAGATAATGTAAACAAATTATTTAATTGATTATGTTATCACGCATCGTTATCCATTTCAACACGTGTTCAATCTCAAATTAACAACCTCTACTTTTTACCTATGTTTTTTTTAATAGATACAGATGTAATAATCTGAACTTAGTTTCTGTGTATCTTATCTCAGTAATTGAATTTCGTTTAAAAACACTCTTTAAGTATAATTATATCAGACGGTTAGATCGAACATCAAGCAAAACGCTAATGTATCAGTAGTTGTAATCTAGATTTTATATGATATTTTTTATGAGAACCGTGCCGTATGCTTATTGTCGAAGCATATTTTTGTTGTGAAATTAAGTTTTTGTATTTCTCTTTCTTTGTGGAAAGCGGCCAAACATATTCGATATTGAAAATAAACAGTATTCGTCAGATGATAGAGGTTATACCATTTTGCTAACAATAGTATCCACCGAAATCTTTCTGCTTATTGATCAACATATCTTGAACACTTTTGAATAGGCTACCGACGTTAAAAAAGACTGAAGTTAAAGAATCGAAATCACTTAGCTTTATAATAAGTAAGCAACACAAATGATAACACAAAATGAGGGAGAAAGAGGGTTTATTTTCTTAACATTAACAGTCGCAGTCAAGATGTTTAGATAACACCCGAATAAAGCAGTCGCTTATTGAATCGAAACCCCCATTGATACAATCATTTCGCTTTGTAAAGTTGTCATAAATAGAAGGTTCCATTATATTGCGTGCTATATATTTTCCGTAATTTATAGAAGAGACTTTGAAAAGGGAACAAAAACTGGTTTAGTCTTTAACTGCGCTTTTGCCAAATTTAACGCACTGTAACCGATTTTGACGTTGCGTCTCAGATAAGTGACAAGACGTTACGCTTCCAACGTTTAAAAAAAACATAACATTATGACATCACCGCGCATAGGAAATGCAAATCAAGAATAATCTCAGATTATCTCAACAGACTTATATTCTAAAATTTAATTTCAATAAGTGCTACTTACAGTATTGTCCACGATAACATCATTGTAAGCCACTTTTGTTAGAATTCGTACAATTTTGAGATGCGGCTATTAGATTAATTCGTCACTTGAAAATTATTTGATACTTTTAATTTGTTACTTGAAATGAATATGATATGTGTACAAAACGTGAAAGAAATAATATGCTTAGTCGGTTGTTCGAATATTAAAAGAAATTATGGCATATTACTGGGTTCGGATTTCAATTTCAAAAATATATATCGATCACTTAGCTGATATGCTCTCTTATTTTAGGTCCTAATTTTATTATCGTATCGCGCCATCGACTTCTTATACTTAACACTTGTTTATGAATAAAGATTGCATCTGTGGTTGTTACTTAAACGTTTGCAAGGGCTCTGTGCAAATTTCTTCCAAGTTCCAAGCATCATTTTCATAATGCTATTTTTGACGATTTTTTTCAGGCATCACCTTTTGCGACCAAAATCGTTTCCGGTAAAAATGGTTCCTTTTTGTGTTAAACATTCTTGCTTCAAAACTTTCGTTCATTTTGTATTCTCTGATTTCTTTCATAATATTAATTTTAGCTTCAACAACAGCAACAACGATGTTAAAATGTTATATTTTTTCTTTTAATGTGTGCGAACGATGCTAAAAACATAATTTTTCATAGGGGATTATTTTTAGGAGGATCAAGTGTGTAAAAAAGTGTTATTTTTCCATACATATAAGTGCTGAAACTGTACACAGATAGGTAATGAAATTGACTGTTTCTACAAAAGATTTCACAGCTTTAACCCAATTGTGATTTCCTTCCGACTGCCCAAACACAATCGCTCATTCAGATTAAAGCTCATATTGTGATCGGATGTCGTTGTTGACCTTCCAAATAAAACTGAAGGTCAAATGGACGCGCACAAGTGTTTTGACATATACGTCACTGCGTCACGTGACAGTTATATTATGAATGGAAAGGAGGGGGTTTTATCAGAGAGTTTGTAATATATTTAGACTCTCTGGTTTTATGAATGAGGCAAGAGAATCGAGTTTTTATGAATGAAAGTGGGGAGTGGATTGTATTTTTTCCTCCTTATATTTGGTGCAATATATATTTGAGGATCTGACGCGTTTTGCATATCAGTTTTCAACATTGTTTATGAATATATATCTTAAATCAAATAAACATGGCTATATTTGTATTTATTTATGAATAATATCTTCCGCGTTCTCTACATCGGTTTTGTAAATAAAAAAAAAGTCATTCGGAAAAAAATATAATAAGCAGCAGAAAGTTGCTGTTGTTTTTATAGATAAGATTTTTAGGCTAACAAAACAAAATGACACAAAAAAAAGTCAACAAAAAAAGCCGAAACAAAATCGATACTTTAGTAGAAGCAACAAGAGTTCCTCTCAAAATGTATATAAATACGTGATTTTTTTTCTTGAATTTTTGTTTTCTGCGTCCTTTTTTTTTCAATGGCGTTCTACGTTTTTTCTCGTTGGAGATAACGGAAGGCGCGAAAGTGCTGTGTATAGAGTGAGTAGGAGTCAAAGAAGAAGTATTTTCCTATATCATTGTAAAGCAAAAAAGGCAATGAGCTTGTCGTTGCGTTCATTGAGTAAATCTGTAAACATGGCGTCCTATCTGATAACCCCCAAAAGTGGGCTGTTTATGTCGAGTGGTTCCGAAAAATGAAGAATGGAAGGGGACGGGAAGGAGGGGATGGATGGTGGTTGTTGGTTGGATGAAGTGAAAAAAAAAAGATTTCATGCAAAGGCAAATGCAAAGTTACTAATTGTTTTTTTTTTTTTTTAGAGAAGAGACTATTTAGGTTTAGTTTGTTTACTTATGAGCCATATATGTATACATACATGCGCTGCAGTCAATTGCGAATTCGTATATTAATGGTAGTAGATAGAAAAATTGAAAATCGAAGAACAAAATTATGGTAGTATTTCATCACCATTCAGAAAAGATCCCATAGATAACAAACAGCAAATCTTTCATTAGTGCCTTATGTTTAAACTTGAATGAGGACCTTAGTCTATCTATAAATGCACCCGTATATGTTACTGAGATTCAAATGCTCTGATGTGAAAGCATAGAGAATATCCCATTATGAGTTGTGAGCACTGTTCTAAATAATATTTTTTCTTTGTAGCGTTTTCGGGTTTGAAATCGCCAGGCGCGAGCCAGAAAATGTATCTCTTTCTTTTCTGACGTATTGTAAGTCTAAATAATTCTATTTTTTTTGTAGAGTTCCCGGGTTCAAATGCGGGCGTCCCGCCTCTGACGCCGGGCACGAACCAGAAGATGTCCCAGGCTCTCATGGCCAGCTTCAAGTGCTTCGAGAAGGAACAGCAGCGACTTAATATTCCAAAAGGTATGGGCACCTAGGCGAACGAGTGTGGGGGTGGGGCTATTTAAATGGCAGGGGTGGATCCTCCAGATCATTTTTAATGCGAGAGGGGGGGATGGTAAAATAAATTTAAGAGCTGAAAGATGGCGCTAATATATTTTTTTATAAGAGGCGTGCTCAGCGCATGTGACCGCACGTTAAGCAACAATATATATCTTCATTTTAATAAATCAAACTCTGAAAAAATCTCCAAACTTTCAATGTGACATAAAAAAATGTCAAATCACAAATAATTTACAGTTTCATCTAATAAGGAAGTCAACCTTGCGGTCACATTCTCTTATTCAACAATGTCATGTTAATTGAATATTTGGCGTTAATATGCGGTAATTCGTTCGACCTATACCTTAGTAACATTTCCGTCATCCAAAACTATCATTCACACCATTTTTATCACCAGTGATTCAAAGATTCATTTCAAATGCTATAAAGCAACCCTTTAAATGGACAGCAAAATCATGAATGTATTGCAGTTTCATTCATAACTTTTTTTCCTGTTATCGAACGTAATTGATATTTTTATGAATGAACTCGTTGCGTGTTATTAAGCCGTCATCTTTAAACAAACAGCGAGCGTCTTATGAAACACGACCAATATGTAACCTCTTCAATTTCCCTCAATTTGCACACTATTTTGTTCGCTTAATCACTTATCCAAACAGCTTCTAAAATTGCAACAATAGCTGCAGTTGTAATCGTTGTGCTTTTGATACACCTAAAACTGTTTTTCAATGGAAGTCGAATGCTGTTTTCATAGGTTTGAAATTCGACAACTTTGGTGTGTCGTCGACAGAGAAAATATACAACCAATCACGAATTGCTTTGATTGTTCTCGTCGAACAAAGCCATGTATGTTATCACTGTGGTGTAAAATGTCGGATGGGGGAGGGGTAGGGGAAGGGGGAGAGGATCCTAGGTCTTAGAGAAACACCCCACCCTCCCTCTGAAAAAAAAACGCACTTCGTGTTTCTTATGAAAATACGTGACTTCAGATGGGGGTTCGGGTGTTAAAACTAATAAAAGAAGTGTTCTTGTTATTGTGAATCTAGATTTGGTTACTAAATAGGAACATGAAATTATTCGAGTTCTCGTAATATACTGATTTCATTTGTTTCGCGTTACTAAGTGTTAAATTGTAAATAGCAAGAATGTTTTCACATAAATTATACATGATTTGAAGTCCTTTGCATGACAAGTTTAGAAAAATATAAAACGTATTCAAATAAATAAATTAAATTATAATTACACATACTCTGATACCTCCAAATGGAAGTCGAATTCATTTTCTCATTATTTTATGTAAGAAAAAATATTTCTCTTTCCCTCACAGACCCACAGCAATGGAACTCAGTGCAAGTCGTCCAATGGCTCTCCTGGGCCATCCACGAATTCTCACTAGAGGGCGTACAAGTCGACAACTTCGCCATGACTGGAAAGGAATTATTGGGCATGGAGCGCGATGTGTTTTTGGAAAGGGCGCCTGCGTTCGTTGGGGTCATTCTGTGGGAGCACCTGGAGATACTACAAAGAGGTAGGAAATTGTAAATTAGGGGAAGGGTATGGATGGCTGAATGGGTTGGAGAGGGTTGTGTTTAAAAGCTCAAATACCCAACAGATATCTTGATAGAAAAATGATATTGTACATGAAGAAATCATACAATATATTTATGAACGAAAAGAGAATCGCTGACAATTGCTTTTCATAAACAAGAATGAGCATATTTTTTATTTGGATAATGCTTTATCTATAGGTATGTTTTTTAAAGAAAGCTTGGTTATGTCCTTCAATTTTTTCGATGTAACCTTTTATGATACCTTGTCCATTTTATATCGATATTATGCTGTTACTTTCCTTCACTTATTTGTTCTTATCTTTTTTTGCAGAAGTGGAACAGCAAGCGTCATTGCGCAATGTTCCCGCCGATTTCTCAGAGACGGCCGTCTGTGTGCCAGCTGAATTCAGCGAGAAGTACGCGCGACAAACGCAACATTCATGTACGTATACGAACTGCCTCCCTCCGCCCTCAATCACAGAGATTAAATTAATCATATCCACTTTTTGAGCCTCCTGTCTTGTAATTGCTTTATTTCTACTTTTATAACGAAATCAGCCTCGGCACCGTGAGAACATATACATAAAAAGTTTATAAACTCTATGCAAATCTCATAGTGATTATCACGTGTGTAATTCAACTAAGCTTTTTAAATCCGTGATTGGTTAATTGACTCGATTGTTAGAAATGCATTAAAATTACCTTAGAAGATAAACTTTTAATTTAATATTAATGAATGTACATTGTATTCTTTTTAATTGACAGGTCTTCAAAATTCCACTGGAACAACAACAACCGGAAGTGGCGGAAGTTGCCATAACAACAACAACAATAATGGTCGATGCACGAGCACGAGTCCGCATTTCATGGACGGGCCAGGTAAATATAGCTCGCATGAATATCTGTTGTTATTAATAATTATGAACATAATGCGTTTCTAGTCGGCAGGTGCGGATTTAGAGATTTAGAATTTGTAGGAGTATTAGAGTGGGTGCAGTATTTTACGTATTGCATCCTAGCCTCATTTTTACTTTCATTTATTTTTTTATTTCCGTCGTAAAGTTATTGGGGTGACACAGCATTCAGAACCGATAAACCACTGACCCTCATGACAGACAGGTCGAAAAATGTAATATCTTTCAATGGCCTTCATTGAAAGGTTGTGATCCTTCGGACATCACACGTAGTCTTCCGGTTTGTTACGAAATAGTTCTGCTAATTGCAATCTCCCGTATTTCCCTAAGCAACGGTTTCTGGTCTCTTTCCGTCCAGATGACACATATTCCACATATTTTAAGGCCTTCCTTTTCCGGTATCTCTATTTAAGGTCCCGACCGGTTTAAAGCTCAATTAAAATCTTAACACAATTCATTGACCGTTTTGCGGAAGTATATTCGAGAGAAAAGGGTGCTAATAATGATAAATAGAACTTGTTCATCAAATTAAGTTTACAGTGGCTTGAAAGTATTCTATTATCACATTGTGGACTGTGTGAAATTTGTTCATGGCTGCGAAACGGGTGGTGAGGTTCTTTTTGCGGAACTGTAAATATCCTTAGGAACGGGTTTAATGTTCATCAAAACGTGTTAATTGCAATTAACAATAAATGTGGAATTGATGTAAGACAAATGCGTTGGTGTAAAGATCGGAAATTCTGTATAAAAAGGGCAACGAATCCATGTTACAATAACTTGCTGTTTCGACTCCAAAGACTCACATCACTTAAAAGACAAATAAACGAGAAATTGAAAAAAAAACTTTTTAAAGTTATCGTGAAACTTTAAGCTTCGTTTAAGCTTATCAATATTGAAGTTTATAACGGATCGTTGGATAGGTATCACACGCTAATATGCATTTGTATTATACCACGATGGATATGCGACCCGTTCTATACAGTAAGTCTCATTTTCAAATAATAATGTTTATGTTGAAACAACAGTTTTTTTCGAAAATAAAAAGAAGATATAATGTTTTATTACCAGAAAAATATGCATATTAAAATTCATTATTATTTTTCATTTTTTCGTCACAGGTTCCTACGCCATCACCGAATCCCTTCAAACCGTCAATGGTGGGGGCGGCAACAGCTCAACCGGCGACTCCTCCCTCCTGCACAGCACCCCTACCCCCTCAACCCCCGCTCCCCCTCAATCTTCCTCAGCCCTGCACCGTTCCTTCAGTGATTCCTGTGGGGGTTCCAGTGATGACCACAAATTGGACGTCTCGCCGCCGCATCTGTATGATCAGCATGGACCGCCAATGGACTTAAATACGTCAAAATATATATATATTTGTAGGCAATCACATACAATTCATTTGTTTGAAATCTTTCACATTTATATTTTTGTCACAGGTTCCTACGCCATCACCGAACCCCTTCAAACCATCAACGGTGGGGGCGGCAACAGCTCAACCGGTGACTCCTCCCTCCTGCACAGCACGCCCACCCCTTCAACCCCCGCACCCCCTCAATCCTCCTCAGCCCTCCACCGTTCCTTCAGTGATTCCTGTGGGGGTTCCAGTGATGACCACAAACTGGATGTCTCGCCGCCGCATCTGTATGAGCAGCATGGACCGCCAGTGGATTTCTATGGGTCGCCCTCCCAACAACAAGGAGGAAGTGGAAATGGGGGAAGTGGGAGTGGGAGTGCCGCTCCAGAGCAGAAGTATCGGCCGCCTTCGGGAGGACTTGGCAGGATGAACAGTGGTGAGTAGGACATCTGATTGCCATAGTTGTGTGGTTATTGTTTTTTCAACTGTATGATGATGATACAAAAAAATCAAATGAATACATTATCTCGGTTTATTATAAGGTTCTGATAGCTAATCGATTTATAATTGAATCTAAAAAAAAACATATTAAATAAACGTTTTAATAAATAAATACAATACTAGATAATCGTTACATTAATTGGATATATATATCAAAATCACTAAATATTTTGGTTTATTATTGTCAATATTTATTCAACACTACACAATGGCGAAAGCACCGTTTGGTTTAATTGCTATTTTTCATTCAAAACATTTTTATTTGTCCCTTTTCAAGGTCCCTTCACACCGAACACAACGCCCTCCCCAGAACACTTTGCGTACGAGAACGGATTCCAAACAGTGCCCCAGGGGCCGCCACACACGCCCGCTCCCCATCATCATGGTCATCAACACGCTCATCAGGAACATGGCTGGCACTATCCTCAGGTAAGAACGATTTGGTCATTTCATAAATGGTGTATGCATGGTATGATGGGTTAATCAGACTATTAAATTATACAGAAAACCGCTAATACTCAGCGCCCGGAATCAAACTTTCTATTGTAAGCAATTTTGGTTTCATATGTGAAAGTCAGGCACCGATCCAGAAAATATTGCACAGGAGAGTGCCAAGTAAAACATGTGGTAGTGAAATGGTTATATAGTTAATTAATGCGATTATGCGATTGAACCACTTGGTTCAATCGCAATTGTTTTAGGCACAATTGTTTGCTGCAAATTTCTTGCGGCCTAAACGTGTTGCAAAATATCGTATCTAGCTCTATATCGTTTTATTAATTTATGAGAAATGATTTTTTTTCTACTTTTTTTCAATATATTTATTTAAGAAAATACCATTTATGGTAAATGCTATGAAATAAAATGTACTATTTACCCGTATAACGCAGGAGTGGTCTCACAACCGCACGAACAACGGAACAAACAGTCACGTGACTGGCGGACATTGGCAACATGGAGGGAACATAGCGTCACCCGCACATAAAAAAATCTTCTTATTTTTATTATTATTCATTTCTATTCATTATAATCATTTTTTTCATTATCAGGAGTGGTCTCACAACCGCAACGGTAACACCGGAAGCGTGATGCCAGAAATCGGATCAGAAGGCACATGGCGTCACCCGCACATCTTTCCCCCACACCATCATCATCACCCGCACCCGCATCACCACCACCCCGCACATTACCCGCACCCCCATCATCCCCACTTTGTGCTGCCCCCACACCATCACCATCATCACCCGTATGATGTGAAGCCGGGTATACAGGCGGCGGCTCTGGCCGGGTATTCAGGTAAGGATAAGGGGGGATTGGTATGAATTAGATAATGAAATAAGAGAAAAGATCAAGTGTATACAATGTGATATAAACGATCCAATACATGTTGAGATCGGTGATAGAATAGGGCTTAATACTCTGTGTGTTCTATTTAAGAGCATAAACTGTTTATTTATATAGTATTTTACGAGCTGACTAAAAACATCTTTGCTGATCATTGCACCTACGTTTTTACATATGTGTAGCATTATAAGTGTGATGAACTAAATGTGAACTAAACGATAATCAAATAAAACTCCATTGTGTTCCTTCGTCAGGCCCCTGCTGGCGTTGTCTTCTCTCCCATTAAAACCAGACATTTCTATATCTCGATACAACCCTTTCACAGGAAGCGGTCCCATCCAGCTGTGGCAATTCCTGCTGGAACTGCTGACCGACAAGAACTGCCAGCACTTCATCAGCTGGTCGGGCGACGGCTGGGAGTTCAAGCTGACCGATCCCGATGAAGTGGCGCGACGCTGGGGCATCCGCAAGAACAAGCCCAAGATGAACTACGAGAAGCTGAGTCGCGGTCTGCGCTACTACTATGATAAGAATATCATTCATAAGACTGCCGGCAAGCGCTATGTGTATCGCTTTGTGTGTGATCTGCAGAGTTTGCTGGGCTATAGCCCGGAGGAGCTCTGGCGGGCGTGTGATCTGACGCCATCGAAAGATAAGGAGGATGAGTGACCTTGAGACTATTTGACCTTGAGTCGATGTGACCTTAAAGTCATGTGACCTTTGATGAAAGGATGAAGGTTGTGTTTGTTGACATCGTTGATGCTATACGCTCAAGGTCAATGTTGATGGACAACAGTGACCCAAGGTGAAAATAAATATGACCTTGGGGTGACATTGAATCACACATTTGAAACATTCGCGTATGTCTTTTTTCTACGTTTTTAAAGTGAATGATAAACAATGGTTGTTTTGTGACAGTGATATTGTTATCAGTGACTTAAGAATGTGAAGGAACCGCATCCTGGCTATAAAGTAACGGCGGAGCATCTAGAAAAGATTTCGCTGTTTGACACAAACGATGAAATCGAACAGCTTCGCAGGGTCAAATGTGCTGACAGAGAAATATATTTGTGATGAATCGAAAGGTTTGATACAAAGAATGTATCCAAGGAATTTGCCTTAAATGTGATAACATTTTTTCTCGCAGATGGAATAATCTGAGATTTGACATGACCTTGCCCAGTAGCTGAGAAAATCCCTTCTCCGGGATTGTATAAGAAACAATTAACACAAAAAGTGCTAAATGGTATTTGTTCAATTATATTTTATCGACATATTTATATTGCATAAAGACAGTGGTCGCTGGCGCTTAGCATGGGAATAATCGTTATTATAACGATTTATCATGGTTTTAGTATGAAATGTGAGTGTACAATACCTGTCCATGTGAATTGTCGGTAGCTATATTACGTTTTGTTATCGTTAGTATATGACAGTGATGTATATAAATATATAATTGAATTTATCATTGCTATAATAGACAGGGAGAAACAAAGTTTGCTATGGTATAGTTGCAGGATAGATATGACATATTTCTATATATAAGGCTTGTATCTTGTTGCTTTTTTTTACAAAAAAAAACATTAATGCCCTAATTTAGTCCAACTTTCATTGGCCATCGCCATCCTATTGTGCCTTCTTTATTACACACTTTTCTTAAAACTAATGCTAAATTAGTTATTTTAAATTAACTACAACGATTTTAAAGCAAAAAAAAAAACGTTTTTCTTCCTTGTTGGTAACCAATAACAACCAAGACATCTGTCGGAAGGGGGTTACCAATCAGTGTGACAAAATGGTGCAAAATTGATTAGGTTTGCGCGTTAATATCGCTAATAAATAGGAAGTCCCATTTGTGTACTTGTTTAATTTGAAGTGTGTTCCGCATCCCTTTGGTATATCTGAGTGTGTTTTACTAAAATAGTAAGAAACGAAGCTAAAAGTACGCGAATGAAGTGGGAAATTATTTGAGTTATCATTGTTTTTCTTCTTGGTCATCAATTAATGTAATCTGTTGTTGTTGATATAGTTTAAATAAATGTTTTTCATCGTTATATGCCATTAGAAAATGTTATGTCTGCATCTTTTTTTTTTTTTTTTGTATGATAGAAAACACAAAACATACACATTTGTATGTAACTTTGACTGTGTATTGACGATAATTTATTCATGTGCCATATTTTATTCGTTTGACTAACAAGATTAAAAATTGTTATAAATCGATTTAAGGTTGTATCAATATGCATGCTAGGTTTATCCTGAATGTGCATAACCTTGAATTTTAACAGTGCTTTTATGCATATATTTAATAATTTCAAAGGGTTCCCTAGCTGCTAAGCTAGTTTTGGAGTTAGAAAAGAACAATGTTTTAAATATTCGAAATCTTCGAAATAGTACATTAATGAATAATGCTTGACAATAGTATTGCTATCTATTGATTAAAACTATTTTCTGTCATGAATGAGACCTGTGCTCAAATAAAATCTTTCTGAAACAGTTATTTTTTCGATAAGATATATTAACGCTGAACCCTTGATCGATCATCATTTGTTATGTGGTCATTATTTTCATATTTTTATTGCATTTGTCGCGTTATATTGTGTATTGTTATACATACAAATACTTAGAATGGTCTTGCATTGTTCGCAAGAGTTGATATCTTCAATTGTATATAGTATATTTATATTGTTATTGCATTTAAGT
>LQRL01165624.1:12436-25410 GCA_001703475.1 Hydroides elegans
AAATCTTGTTCGAATTCTCGTTTTAGTCTCGCTCTTATACAAACCCTGCATGCCTTTATATAAGTAGTAGCAATAAAGAAACAAGTTAATGACTTCCATGTGTTCTCTATTAAATGAGTGCATTTATAGAAGTGTAATATGTTTTAGATGAAATAAGCAATGAAAGGGTTGGCTTCACAAAAGTGCCTTATAGTTATACATATTTGTTGAGGTAGTGGATAAATATATTGGTAACTTCGTTTTCAGTTTGTTTCTTCATATTGTGCTTTTGAACATTTTTGTTTTAGCCTTCTTTGTTAAGGTTTTTGTAACTTTTCAAACAGTGGTTTTTGGTATTCACTTAACAAATACAGATTTGTTACGCTACATAAAACAATTTTTATATTGTTTTTTTTTTATCTGTTTAGTTTTAAATTGACGATGCATAATATGATAATATTGAAATAAAATGGAATTTTGATTAATAAATCAGGAATATAGTTGTTAAATCTTAGGTGCTAATTAGTTTGGCCTTAGAATAATGCATTTACTTCGAAAATGGACAATTAAAATATATACAACTCAAATACAAAGTGAACCTTTACAAACTCAGCATTTATTGTTTAAATATTCAACTTTTTGATTAACACACATAACGTGTTATTGATGTGCAAAAGGTAAAAAACTTATTTTACTGAATAAAAAATGCTTAGAAATAATTGATTTATCTCTGTTCATAACATTCTTTTTAAAAGATAGTTGTGAGTCACAATGAATCGTGAGTTAAACATTCACTTCTTACTATGTTCTACTGTATTTGGTCCAGTTTATTTTGTAAATTTGCTTTTGTTGCAGAAAGCTTTTGTGTTCGCCTTTTATAATCAGATACTGTAATATGATCTCAAAAGTGTGAAACGCAAAGAAATGCGTTGCATATATATATAAATAGGTACATATTCTTATCCCTGTATATTTATTTCAACTTTAAGTAATATGCTATAATACTAATAATTGCTACTGGAAAAATGATTATATAACAGTGTTCTAACATGAAATCTCAGTTTTTCGTTGGGAAAAGTTGATATCATAATAATGTTGCATTATGTTTCCTTGCAAGAATTGGAACGGATAAATATCCTATAATAGAGATCTTTTATAAAATAGCAACACGCAACTGCTTTACCTGTCTCATAGGAAAAAAGTAATTTAGTTATTGGTTATTTATATTAAGGTTTATTATCAACTATATTGATTGAGGAAGTCATAAATATACTCAGCCTACGAAGGCACATTTTATACTATGAATTGAGTTTTTGATTTTGCTATTTGTACTGCCTTATAATACCAGAGTGATGTTCAAAATACCTATGTGTGTTCAAAATAACTCGGCCTTAATAAATTAGACCTACAGGGGCCTTATCGTATATACATCCTTTTCACTGTCTCTCCAGTCTGTATTGATTCAAACTGTCCATATCTAAAGGGTTATGTGCATAAAAGTACTAAGCAGAAAATGTTTATATGTTATGTGAATCGATTCAAAAACATAAAATAAATTATCTATCATAATGGGTATTCGTTATCGTTCTTTCCTCAGAAACGAAGCTTATGGTTGATATTATTTTTTTTTTCTAAATCACTGTGCAAACACGTAATTTGTTGCGTCGGTTACAGCTATGCACAGAACCCTTAAAATATACTTAACGGAAAAGGAAGAGGGCATTATGGGTGAATAATGGAGGTACTTGACTGTCAGAGCTAAGTGTTCATAAACTTTATGCTTTCAAATAAATATGTGCAATCATTAATTATTTTCAATTATATCACGTTTTATAAGTAGATTTATCGCGATTCGATTGAATTCTACATGTTGACCCTTTGAAAAATAATTTCATTTACAAAACATTTTTATTCAGTTGATTTGATAATTTATTTTGAGGTATGTTCGTATTTTTTTTTCTTTCTATACTAAAATACACTTCGTTACATGTAAATATTGTAAACTTTTGTTTTATTAGGTGGTCACAGATATTTTAGTTAGAAATGCCTTATCTACTATTTGATTTAAGATACTGACGTTTCTTTTAAAAAATCCAAATTGAACAAATCGTAATAAGTTGTGTTATTTTATCATATTGGTGCATCTGTTGAATGAATTGTGTTTTATATATATTTAAAATGATTACAAATAAATTAAGTATAAAATCAAATTCATCTTTTATTTCATAACAGTACACGTTACAAGGATATGTTTTTCATTTTAACAGTTTTCTCTTATACCCTTTTCACACATCGTTTTATTAAGTATGGACATTGCATTTTAAAAGTCTAACACATTGCGATTTTATAAGCAATACAGCTTATAGAAGCATATGAGACGACGAGCATTTATCTTGCAGTTGCCATAGCAAGTTATTTATAATACACGGATGAGATTTTATTTCACCATTCCATGATAAGAGGAAGTCATTTAAAAACATATTTGCTAATGTTTATTGATCTTTGACATATATACCCATAATAAAAATACACATCAATTTTAATAAACACTTTTCATTATTAATATTGTATTTCATACAACAATAAATCGATTTTCGATTACTAAAATGTAAAAATGTATATGTATTTCCGTCAACCTGAATTTCGTAACTATACATAATGCAACATCAACTTGCTATGACATATGATATGGGATGATCAGAGTTCAATTGTATATAATATTATTACGGCATGAGCTATACACTTGTGAAAAATAAGCACATTGTCCTTATACCCTATTACAGTATCTACAGGATGATACATTTTAATTGTCAAGCCTAAAAAAAAAAAACTCTATTATTTGAAATTTGAATGAGGCTCAATTTTTTTCAGATTTAAGACAAATGGTCGTCGGGTGTTAGGTGCCTAGATACATGTCCCGAACATGTGGGGTGCATAAGAATAATCTATACCCATAATATATATATGAACTCTTCTCTATTATTTCTCGCCTTTTTATATTTGATCCCTAGCTCATTGAGTAATTTAAATAGCATGAATTTAGATATTTCGATATCATGTTTTTCCTTCAAACTACATTTAAATTTTTTTAATGTAAACGTTTCGTTTCGTTCAAAAAACAACTGAAGGGCTTAGAGCATAAACATGTTTAGTGCGAAAAACATGTTTTTGAGATAACAACACAGTCAATACTTTTGTTATATGAACTAACACTCTTTAAAGTATCAAGGTGATACGATGAACATTTATTGACCAATTTTATGTTTGAAAATCCTCAAAATACTGATTTAAACGCTGATATTCAGTGTTTTACGTGCACAAACTAGTCTATTGCAATGAACTTGTTGTTCCCATGCAATTTGCCATATCCACGCAAAGTTAATCTGTTCGATGCACAAATATGTTTTTCGCGATAAACATGTAAAATACCTATATTATCTTTATAACGAAAAAGTGAACTGCATAGTGCATAAATATGTCTTTCTCAATAAACATGCTGAATATTTTGTTACAAAAATCTGGAACTTTAAATGCCGTTTTTCTCAAAACTATGATTTCGCACTAAACATGTTTATGCTCTAAGCCCTTCAACTATATACTGTTATTTTTATAACGTTCTTCTCAAATTCATCAAACCTAAATCGCCTCGATTTTTTTCCCGTTTCGGGTTTTGATTCATTATTCTTGTCTTCGTTCTTAATTATTCTCTGGAGAGCACTATCTGAAATACCGATAATATCTATTGTCTTTTTGAAGAATCGGTGACTCGAAAACCTAGGCCCTGACTCACTCTCTTTTTATAAATAATTAATTACTTGGAAGTTGCTTCCTTTTTCCTTTTCGTTAAAACAATAAATGCTGTTGCCATGTTAACGTATGTGTATAAAAAGTTGATATACAATGTATTTATATACTAGTTATAATATAAACTTGTCGTGCCCCTGCATGTGCATATACATGTAAATAAGGTACTGTAAGATGACCATAAATAAATTCTAGTCTAGGTGTTTGTCTAGCATTGGGGTGATAGTTTTCCAATCAATCATGTCTCTGCATATAACTATAGAGTATTCTACTGGTTGATGACCCTGTCTAGATTCTTGTCTAGGCCAACATTATTAATAGAACTCTATTCTATTTTGGTTTGAAAATGCCACACATTGTTCATTGTTCTGATTAATCAATTGATAATCAGGTGCACCCGATTTTTTAAAATAAAAAATGCTAACTTATTTTTCGAAATCTTGTTTTCAACAATCATTATAAGAAAAAATACACAAATATGAAATATTATTTGATCGAAAATTGCCGGGTTTATGCCTGGATCTATTGCAAAGAAAGTTCCGAGATTGCAAAAGAAATAATCGCATAAGATGCAAAAATCACTATGTCAAATTATTTCAAACAGACTTTAATAGTCCTTGCCAAGGCGACGGGAGAGGGTCAAGTCCACAACTAGTTTTACTTGAAATAATCGTCACGGCACATTCTGAGTACGTGTAAGATTCTATCCACGATTTCCAGAAAAGCTACAATCATGCGACAACAGCTCCACATCTCTGGTTCTGGATCTTTGAAATGCTCACAACGGAGTTTTTCGTCGCCTTCAAATTGTTGGAAAAACTCGGGCATGGTACCATGCCCTTGGATCCTTTTTTTAAGCCACTCATAGATGCGAATCGCCCAATCCCACGCGTGATTAGTCGTCGCATTGTCGTCATGTGTATACTTCTCGGTAAGATGAATCACGGTCGTTTTCAAAAAGAAGCTCTTGATAACGTCATGAATATTAACGGTTACACCCAGTTCTATGAGGCGCGGTATAATTGGCTGAATAATTAGAGTTGTTCGCACGGCTTTTGCGATGCGGTAGCCCTCTCGAATATACTCGGGAAGGGACCTGATGATGTCGTTTTCAATAAGGGATGTCACTAAATGTGGATATCCACCGTCATCGATATGCGTTAAAGCTTCTAGCGTTGGGCTTTTAAAGTTGTGCGAACGAAGTTTCTCTTTTTCCTCGCTACAGGAGAAGCATGGAATGAGATCAACACTGATCTTCATTGCTTTGTACTGATCGCCCTTCCAACTAAGGTGGAGACACGGATACTTCTGATCAAGAAAGTCGAGTCTTCCATTCTGCAGTCGCTGGTCGCTGCAGAGACGCGTCTCTGGATCATTTATAATCTCATCCAATGTGTCCTCCAGATCCCTGTTTTTGTCGTAATACGGTTCCGATTCATAACCTAGAACGAAATCGAACTCGTCGGGTTGAAAGCAACGCGTTCCTTCTGCGGCACTGCCGGCCATGTGAGGACTAAAGGCACAGTCAGGATTTTCCTTTTTCACTTCCGCCGCTAGTGTCTCCATTGTTTCCAAGATGGCGCCTCTGATGTCCTTGCACTCTTGGGTATTTTCTATTAGCATTTGCGAAATCAGTTTGGGAATGATGTCGTTGCGAATAGCTTCATCGGATATCACGGGGTTGATGTTACCGATCGGCGGTAGTATGAATGAGTCAGTGACGTTGATTTCTTGAATATCCAACTCGATTTTTTTCGAATCCTTGATGGAGCCATGTGAAATGTCATAGATGATGCGACCGACTTGTTCGTGAAATGAAGCTTCAGAAGGAGGATTTCGGTTAGATTGTTGCAAGACATTTTCGATTAACTGTACGAAGGGACTCGGGAGATTCCAGTAAAGGGCTCGAGCTTTGAGGTTTTCTAATTCATTCACGCACTCGGTGGATACATATGGTAATAGTCCAGATAATATGTCTCTGAAAACTATGATGCTTCCTTTAAAGCGTTGGACCCTAAACCATAACTCTTGGAGAAAATAGGCGGGCCGCAGCAGCGTTAGAGGATGTGAAAGGACGTCGAGAGCAATTATGTTATCATCAACATGTTCAAGTTTATCCTCCAGGAAATTCGTATATTCTTGTAGAGTCCATGTGCCCCATGGACCCAGATGATATTTTATTTTTTGATCATTCCTCTCGGAAAACCCCATAATGGATGCATCTGTTCTGCTGCCTGACGAGCCTTGTTCTTTCGCGACATGACCTGTCGACTTTGCCGCCATTTTGTTCGTATCCGATGTTTCTTTATCATTCAAATTTGACCCCCGATGGATTCATCTGTTCTGCTGACCGAGGAGTCTTCTTCCTCCGAGACATGACCTTCCGTCTTTTCCGCCATTTTGTTCGTATCCGATGTTTCTTTATCATCCAAACCGTCAATACCGATTTTCCACTTTGACAGTAGAATATCCTCGTCCCTTTCGTCCTTATAGCTACTAATTACAGATACACTGGTTTCCAAACGAGCAAAGCAACCGGGCCATCGATTTTGTTTTGGGAGTGGTATACCAAAATAGCTATATTTACCCGAATCGTCAAGATCATCATCTGCTTCAAGGTCTGCTTTATACTTATCTCTCACTTCCGCATCATTGTTTTGTGAATCACTTATATCGGCGGAAACCGTGCCTTCTCCAGAAAGATGTCTTTTAAAAGCATATTTCCATTTAATCCATAAATATCTATCGCACTTTTGATAATTTCTTTCATGATTCGCTTCAATCTGCAGCATTGTAATTAAACCATCGAATCTTTCCTTACTACGTGAAACAGTATTTACACGGCGTCCACCAAGATAAAGAAAACCACAAGAGCTGCCCCTTGGAGAAGCAGTCTCTTGCGGCTCGTCATAGGACCCCGAGGGCGGCCCAAAAGAAGTTTCTCGAATGTCGTCTTCGCTCCGTTTGGCAGAAGGTGCGGTTTCTTTCGATTCGCTATGGATGTTCCCAGGACTATGATTCGGTTGCCGGTGCGAGGGTCCTGGTGGCGGCCCAATAGGAGTTTCTGGAATGTCGTCTTTACTCCGTTTAGCAGGAGGTAAACCGTTATTCCCATCGGCCATGGTTTATATCTGTTAAATTAAAATTTATTTGTGATTTTATGTTGCGTCACAATTGCAATTGAAGGGCTCCATGCAACAATGTGTTAAGTCGACTTCATATGTTTCGCGAAAATGTATTGCGAATCGTCACGTGATTATAGATTTATATTATATACCTAAAGAATGCTACGAAATGAATGCGGTCATAACAATTTCATTCTTTGGCCACTTGCCAATCCTTACATACATGTACATTAAGGTAAAGACACATTCAAAAACATACAAGGCCTCTTTTCTCAAAACGTCAATTTCAAACTTAAGTCAAATGTTGTACGGAGCCCTACAATTAAGGATATAGTGCATATAGGTGCCGAAAATGTTTTGACCTATTCGACTTTGACCTCTTACAATGTTCTATGTCTTATTGCTTATTGCACCGGAATATTCTTTTCTCCCCTTTTTTTATAAATCGTGTTTGTGTAAGGGGGTATGTTGCAACTCTCCGTCAGATCATAACCTTCGAAACGTTAACAAAACTCGGTATTCAACACTCATTAATGCCCTTTAGCCAATACTGAAGTTAAAGGATTTTTATTATATAACAACGCGTAAAATAATGCCATTATTATATCTATTCATAAACAATCAATTTAAACAGTTTTTTACTCAACCTCATGCGTAAGTACCAAACAATGAATCAACCTACTCTCATGCGTTAATATTAGACCATAATAAATCCAAATATTTTCTTAACTCTCATCCATATCATCAATTTATTTTATTCCTTGAAATAGTGAGAATAATGTCATCATATATTAAATAAATTTCTATTTCCACTTGTATATCCTAGCTTATTTGAGAACCTGGACTAAATAAGTGAACAACAACCCGGCTTAAGAATGATTTATCAAAGACTAGGATTGAAATATATGTAACTCATCATCAGGGTTCGACGTTTAACCTATTCCAAGGAAATTTCAAGGAAAATTGTTTCCAATAAAGTATTAATGTTTTTTGTTAATATTGGTGTTATGGGTACAAATTATTAATTCATTCTATTTTTGCTTTTACTTTTTGCAGCCAATTGTGTTCAATTAACTAAAAGTTGACTTAAAGTTAAATAAAGTTAAAGTTAAATAAACAACTAAACATTCACTGCTGTCTTTTTTAGGTAAGATATTGTATATAACGTGGACACATTGTAAAGGTGTCACGAAAAGAGGACCTTGACAGACTTAGGCATTTTTATACCCCGATTCAATCTTGAGATTGATTTTTTTTCAATAATACACTATACATATGGAAGTTAAGTATACCGATTACAATTAAATTTTCCTTTATATGCCGATAAATTCTTGTAAATCTATGTAATATTTTGAGCCAAAAATTGAAGTGATTCATTGTTGTTTTAAAAATCGGTGTATAACCCGCACCGGTGTATAACCCCGCAACCGGATGTCATGTTTTTTAAATCGATGTATAACTCGCGGGTTTATTCACAGATAATTAATTTAATTTATTCATAACCAAGGTATATTGTTGACATCTCAACTCTTTTTATGAGTAACACTTTAAAACAATGCTTTTGGAATGAAACGAAACAAGTTATGCACATTTGGTGTATTTTATCTCATGAAGTTAACAGTACCACAAGAAAAAAAAAAGAAAAGAAATTTCACTAAATTAGATAAAATAAATTATTTTCTTTATCACGAATGGGTAAGAATTGTTGTCTCTCAGAATATATATTTAAAGTATCAGTCACTTTATTGATCAAAGGAATAGAGAAGTATTCCTAGTCTTGTACTAATCATATTAACAAGATAGTTTGAAAGCCAGCGAAACACAGGATCAGAACGATTTCCAAAGAGAATACTACTGAATGTCAACTTTATTGCGTTGGACTTGTTCGAAAGCCCACGTTTAAATGCATTTCAACTGTAAAAATATAATCAATACCTCTCAAACACCGCGCTTTCCCATCCAACAACTGTTCTTGCATTTAAGATAATCTTATTTCAGATTTTAAATATAACGAATTCAAACTTATTGCTGTCTACACAAATAACGCCATCTGCTCTTTTTAATAAATCAATTATAATGCAGAATAACACCAACCCTTAATACATACATGTATATAGACCTTGCAAAGAACCATGATCTCATTTTAGATTTAGTAATAAAACTATGTCGGACTTATTGCTGTCCAAGCAAATAACGTCTGCCCTTTTTAATCATATAATTATAATGCAGCATAACACCAACCCTTAATACATATATAGACTTTGCAGAAATCCTCGATCTCATTTGAGATTTTGGAATAAAACGATGTTGGACTTATTGCTGTCCACACAAATAACAACGTCTGCTCCTTTATATCACTAAATTATGATACAGCATAACACCAACCCTTACAAATATAGACTTTGCAAAAATTCTCAATCAGATTTTGCAATACAAGAGCGTCGGGCTTATTACTGCCAATACAAATACCACGGTCTGCGCTTTAAAATCGCGTAGCATGGCATTAATCCTTAATAAATAGACCTTGCAAAAAGTTTATCACATTTTTAATCTTTTGGAATGACGACATATCTTTGATGCGGCAGGTACTTTTGTTTGTCGTGGCATGCGCATATCCATTCCGGTTTCACGAAGGTTAGGCCGGGGTTATCTGCAAGTGCCTGCAAATAGAAAGAAACAATACATTTATAATATAATGTCATGATATGGATGTGCTAATAGGTATGGTCATAGATAGTTGCTTTGATCTTCTAATGATTTTTTGTTCCGAATCCAACTTGAATTTTACCCTTAAAAATCACGCCTAATCCCCTTCAAACCCCTCTATGGTATACATGTGGGTGTGTTGAGTATGATCAAAGATTGCCGTGTATTTTATGAATAACAACATAAGATAACATAATTATAATAACATGAGGTCTTAAATCGACATTACTGTACACGAAGATCTGTTTTTATCGCTAAATTGCACCCCAAGAAACATACTTTTTTTTCGAAATCTCCTGCTTTGTATAAATACAGCTCATGAATAGGATACATTTAAAACAATAAACAATAATTTCTCCCAGCTTAAAGTCAACATTCACGCTTTTTTTTAAAATAAAAGTTTGAGCACTGAATAAATAATATAAACCGAAGAATCTGCCAGAGCTGGCATAGTTATGGTTTGACCTTAAAGGATTCATAATGATTCGTGAAAATCTAAGATTATCCCATAATGGATAGAAATATCAGTTTGGGTTATACAGTCCGTTGCATTCATTTCTATTCTTTTTCACATCAATGACTTTGGTGTATGTGTGAAAAGTGATTTCAGTGACTTAACAGAGGGATCAACTATCAGCGAAATATGATTGTCATTTGATAAATAACAATCGACATAAAAAAATATTGAGTTTAAGGGGCATAACTGAGTGTGATCAAGTACATCATCTATGGATATAATATATATTCTTAGATAAGCTGGTAATATCTAGTTTATCCATTGTAAAAGTTCTGTAAAATAGGGCAAAGCCTATATCCAGACAGTCATATTATTCAAACATTTTCATTTGTATCGTCAAGACACTTACACATTCACAAACAAATTAACAGGCTATTGTGCTTTTTCATTTGTTATACCGTTGAATAGTGATTAAATAAGTTTTTGTGAATATGGTAATTTTCTCGTACCGGCTTGATATCTTTAAATTCATCTACACGTACGGTTATTGTTATATCATTTAAAACAATTGAATATGGTTCAAGTTTTTATGAAGTCTATTAAATTAGATTGTAATACTACCTGCAATAAGAAACGTTCTCTAGTACTAAGTAGGGAAGCTAATTTATTTGTCTATACTCACCGAATCAAAGTTGTCGTCCCATGCTGCCTTGGTGATCACATAATGTACTTTAGGGTCCATGTACTCTTCAAATACTCTGTAATGAAATGAGAAAGATAACTGATAAAGTATGTCGAAAGACATTTTACGCTTATTCGCTATTACAGACTAGCTTCTAGTAAATAAAAAAAAAAAAAAAACAATTTTCATTGGAGAATTATCATACGTAAGCCACGATGTAGCGCGATATCGCATGTTTTTAAATGGTGTAAGCCTTTGAAGCAGCGCCTAAACAAACTAATTATGTAGAATGGACGAATACGCCAAGCGACTACCCGAAAGACAACAGGGTCAAATTTTGATAGATTACCCGTCGTATGGCACGATGTACATGTAGCTACGGATAATTCTTGTTAATCGATAACAAGGTCAAATAATATCTCGCTAATCATTCTCTCTCATCCCTTTCACGAAGTTCCCACAAAACATGTTTTTTTTTAGATATTTTTATACGCCCTTCAACTATTTTCAAAACATCGCTCGCTTACCCGTCGTATGCCACGATATAGCGTCGCAGCATCCGATCATTCTTATCACAAACCTTTTTTCAGATATTTATGTATGCCCGTAAAAACAATATTTTCAAACCATCGCTCGCGCTTACCCATCGTATGCCACGATGTAGCGTCGCAGCGTCCGCCGCTCTTCCTCTTCAAAGGCGCCGTACAACAGGAAGTGCTTGTTCGAAAAGAGATCCGGAAGTTCCTCGATCTCCAGCGTTTCCGGTTGTGTTTCCGGTGTTTTTATCGCGGCGGCGTTGTTCGTGGCGGGCGCTTTGCTTGTACTTGAGGGCACTAAGATGAATTAAAGAATAAAACGGGGATATTTGCGTTTTATACGTCACTTTCACGGTCGATTCTGCGTAAATCATGATGATCATTATGTGTGGTTTTCGAGACTATTAGGGCTAGTCTACTCCGGATTTTGTGATCTTGATTCTTGTAAATATTTATGAGTTTCTTAATGAAACATATTGACAAAAAAGTGATGTTACACAAATGGATAGAAAAAAAAGTTTGTGCCTAATCTAAAAAAAGAAATCTTTTATCACATTGTTTTTTTTTATAACTAGTGACATACTTTCTTCATCCGTTGACGCGTCGAAAATAGGGTCATCGTCATCATCAGCTTTTGTTGCCTTAGCAACCACGCTTGTTGTCGTGTCACCGTTGGTTGCTATGGAGTCTGCCGGTGCGGCTGCCTTGAGCTTTTCTGCTTTTAACCTGGAAGACAAATGAAGAATATGTATGGTGATGGTTGTTATATATTCTCACATCAAAGTACATGTCATTGTATCACTAGATTGAAAATCCATTGACAATAGAATACTCCAGCGCGAAAGATTAAGAGAGGGAAAAAGAGAGATAAAGTGAGAGAGAGAGAGAGAGAGAGAGAGAGAGAGAGAGAGAGAGAGAGAGAGAGATAAGTCTTAAAGAGCGAAAGGATAATATAATTTAAGATATGAAAAAGATAGAAAGAGTATAGATTGATGGACTAATCTTGAAAATTACAAAAGAACGACTTATACAATAGAAACTGTATACATGTCATATCATAATTCAAAATTACCATTGCAATCTACCCATGAATCGATTTGATAATTGAACCCCTTTCAAGTTTGTCCTATGCTCGACCCTTACTTATAACTCTGACCCGTATTACTTTGACCCTTATATATGACCTTGATCCTTTGAACCTGACCTTTCAATTTCCTCTTCCGTGTCTTCATCCGTCGAGTCTGCATAAGCGGTCGCTGCTTTTTGTTTCATGGGCGTCGCTCTCTTGGGCTCTGGAGAGGCTTCGGGAGAATCTAGCCCAATGAGAAAGCGTTAAAATAACTCATAATACATGGTAAAACCGCTTTAAATTCTAGCAACGGTATATGTGATTGGATTCATCTAATATCTAAAGCTGTGAGGAAGCTTCAAGGAGATTCTAGGCGATCAAAAGAAATTTAATGATAAAAATGCTACCGTAAGTTAGGTAAAAAAATAAAAGCGAAACCGGTTTTAACGAGTGCCATACTATACGGATTAATGGATTGTTTTCATTGTTTACAATATCCTTTTTTTAGATACATCTTAAACTAGAGGCTAAAGGCCTTCGATCCCCCGTGAACTGTCAATAGTTATTTGATTAGGCATGGTCAGCATGGAATAAACATGGGCACCAAAGATGCAAA
>LQRL01165625.1:0-19974 GCA_001703475.1 Hydroides elegans
TTTGACCGAAATGGTCAAAAGGCACATCTACGAACCAAGACCTTTCATTTAAGCCTATAACCAAGTCTCTATGACCTTCCGTTTAAAAGTTCTAGCCCGTTCAAGCTCAAGTCCTGAAAAACCGCTAGTTTGGGCTATTTTGGCCAATTTGACCACTTCCGGTGGGGTTGTTTTGACCGAAATGGTCAAAAGGCACATCTACAGACCGAGACCTTTCATTTGAGCCTATAACCAAGTCTCTATGACCTTCCGTTCAAAAGTTCTAGCCCGTACAAGAAAGCGATGACAGACGGACAGACGGACGGACAGACGGACGGACAGACGGACAGACGGACGGACATCCCAACTCTATAGGCCCCCAACTTTGGGGTTGGGGCCTAATCATACATATGATATACATAAACACCCGTCGACGGAAATATTTATTATAAGTCTGCAAAATTCGCGGGACTTTTGCCCTACGGGGCTTTTCCCCGCGCACCATACCATTTATAACATGGCATTATCTACTTTTTTCTAATGTTATACATTATACATACGTCACTCCATTCTTGCAGACCAGTCTACGTCACATCATAGTGACGACCACTTTTAAGCAATGCATGAATGTGATTAAACGAGAGGTTTTACTTCCTAAATACTTCCCAAAACATTGAAAAATAAATAGATTGTAATCGGTCAATTTTGATGGTGCAGGATACGAGGGACGCCACTTGCAAATGTGACGCGACATAGAATTGGAACAAATCTAAACCTTTATTTCTTTCATTTTTGTTATTGTTTTGCGTTGGGGTTTCGTTTAAAATGCAGTATAAATGTGTATTAATATGCTATGGAATGTGATATTTAATTTAAAAGTATATAAAAAAATAACTTTGAAATTTTGCTCTTTTCCATGTAAGTGAAAATACAAGTTGTAGCCTCCCTCGTAGTCACGGTAGTGATGCTTGTAAGCACGATTAGTTACGTTCCTAAACAACAAGGGGTGCAATGAGTGTCTTTGGACAAGACATGCTACTTCCTAGAAACTTCTCCCAAAATTGAAAAATAAATAGCTCGTGATTGGTCAATCTTGAAGGTGAAGGGTAGTGACTATGTGAAGCGATGAAATAGGTTGAAAACCGGTTGGGCGATAATAGAATAAAATGAGATTTGCTGCATAATAGCGCAGTAAATCGTTAATTCGAATCAACACCTACTTCAATAAATATATTCCTATTGCAAAGAGACCAATATAAACAGGTGTTCTCCAAACCATGTTGTCTATTTGTGATGTGACGCTGTCGTCCCGTCCAAAGGCAAAGTTTGGTATGGCTAGTTACTGAACAGACAAATTATGTAACTTGATGATGTGGGACTCAGGATGACATGCATTTAATAAATTCAGTCCCAGAAAATGACCGAATGACATTCTAATAAAAAACATATAGGACAATCATATACCGACCTGGTTTCAAACATGTTGTATGATTAATCATGAAACCTCACATAGGACGCTTTCAATATATTAAATAAGTGTCGGAAATATTAAATGCAAAACGTAGATTACAAAATGCACATAAGTTAATGCAAAAAATGTTTAGTACTATGATATTATTATATTGCGCCTTGTTCCTACCGTATATTGACTACTGTAGTGTGGTGTTACATTTTCAAAACAAAAAAAGCAAAATGAATCGTTGCGAATGTGTATAAAAAATATACAAATGAACTATCCAAACAGTAATAAAACTTAATTATCCGATCATGGAGAGTATAGGAGTGTGACGGTTCGAATCGTGTACAAAAACATATTTCTTAATTTCCATATAAAATTTATCACTCGCTATAAATCAAAAACTATTTCATTCACGAAATCAAGAAATCAAGAAAATAGTTAAATGCCTAATGTTATAAACGAGAATTCAACTTCATTGTCATTTATGGTTTTTATGTTATGGAATGATGATTACTTAGCTGCGTGTGAGTAACAGTCGCGCTTGTGTGACCCTCGATTTTGTGTAAAAGCGCAACCATGTTCGAGCTTGAACTGTTTGTAATAAAAATGATAACTAGGTCTTTAGGGTTATTTATGCAGCTTTCTAGTCTAAAAAAGTATGAGTTTGTTTAAACCCCTTTAGTATGATATAGTTGGGGGCTGATAGGTTTCGGGTGTTCGTCCGTTATTTTTTTTCGTAAAATCAACAACTCAATAGCGGATGGGACTAGAGACTCGATATTGGGCTCAAATAACATTTATGGACATGTAGATTAGCCTTTTTGTTGTGTTCGATCGAATGGACGAGTTAGTGCTAATATTTTTTGTGCTGCTCGAGCATGTTGTGTTTTGACATTTTCAGGAGCGCTCATCATCCACCATTACAAACAGATTCAATTTCGGTTTCGGTGTTGGGAATGCACATATAGGCTCAGATATTTTCTAGCGTAAAAGCATTTATATAAAACAAATGATTACAAAGGTGCTTCTTATTTTGCCTTTACCAGTTTCAGTACAAGTTTTTGGTCAGAGGGACACGCTCATTTCCTAATTATGTCATCACTAAGCTCATATTTATCATAACATGCACATCCATAGTTAGGCAACGTGAATATGCACACCATGTCCCGTTGGGGCTTCTCATGGGGAGAACAAATACATTAAAAGAATAACAATTTTCCCACGGTCTGGCTCAAGAAACTGTCTAAAGCATATTTTACAAGAGGGGGTGAGTTAGTTTGATTCCTTAATTTAGCGAGTTTAATTTCATTTTATGCTAAGATTTAGAATTCCCCACACAGTAAAAATAGTTCGTAAAAAAAGAAGTGATGCGGCCTTATCATAGTTTCATGTTTGATTGACAGTTCGACAGGTAGACAGGTCAACAGGTAGCACCACATTCAACATTTTCTTAATTATTAATGAATGCATAAATAAAACATGCGCAATTATGATAACATGTCGATATACAGTGTCATTTCCGTGAATATATTACATCCTTAAACATCTAAATGGCGTATATCAATAACCTTCATAGATCCCACCTGGCAGCCTGTCAACCTGTCGACCATACTAAAATATAAAAAGTATAATCTCAGTGAAAATTGTATATTCTTAATCACTCCTCTTATTATGCATATCAATAACCTTCATAGTTTCAACCTGGCTACATGTCGACCTGTCAACTCGTCCCCCACATAAATAATATAATCCCCGTGGTTTTTTCATCCTTAAATGAATCCTTATGGTACATATCAATGACCTTCATGGTTCTCACCTGGCTACCTGTCGATCTGTCTGCCTGTCGACCTGACAACCTGTATAATGATAGTATAATATCCGTGGATATTTTCTATCTTTAAACATTTTCTTGCGTATATTTATGACATTCATGGTTATCACCTGGCTACCTGTCGACCTGTCTACCTGTCGACCTGTCGACCATGCCATCTTATTCTGAATTTTTATATTGAAAGAAACTAGTCCTCGAACTTTCAATATTCTTGCGCATTAGTGTGTGGGGAAGCAGCTCCTAATTTTATACTGTAAAACTTATATTACACGGAACTGGACCAATAAGCCTAACTTGTTGTAAATTTCTAATTGGTATATCTTTACAAACGAATCAGTGATACCGAGTTAGAAAATACAATATTTTACCAATAAAGCACATAAATGCATTGCGCAAAAAGAAGGAACCGTGTGGTTGGTCCGATGTTGTACGATCACAACCATAAATATAGGCCCATTCGATGAATTTTCGGTCTCGCACATGCAACAATTATTTCAAACTTTGTTTTTGCGACATCTCCAGAATGAATACATCGAGTGATTTTTTGGGCATGAACTGAAGCTCTTATCCTGTAGATATGCCATTTTATATTCATGGATCCGCAAAAATATTTGTTAACTGTTCATGCAAAATCAGTCAAATTATACCGTCAGATTATTGTCAGATTTTACCGTTCATTTTGTGATGATTCTATTATAATTTTGAAGTTTGACTGGCAAATATATCACAAATTTTGTGATTTCAATCAAACCAACATAGCCCTTTAGAAGTGGTCCTTGGCGCCTAATTGTGTTCACCTAATACTTATTTGATATGAGAATGTTCATGCATATTGTGTTATCGTAGATTTCAATATGGACCATAAATAAATGACTGGAATAAAACGTTATCCACAAGACTATGAGCGCTTTCGGTATGAAGGAATGGTGCTTTTGTGTGGTTCAAAATACTGGCTTTTTGCAATAGATTCTTTGTAGAATATACAATATGATCAGTTTTGAGATAACTTTAAACTCGCCACCCTGGCGAAACAAGCAAGTCGCATGATATTCCCATTCGCCGATTCAAATTGTTCCTCACCATTGTGAATTTTAGTATGGTTAAATATTTCGGTATTCTTTATCGTAAACGTTTATATTTCTGATTAAAAAATAACATAATCATAAAGATAATAACACCGAACCAAACCGAGGTTTTACAAACAAAACTGAACCAAACCGCACCAAATCGCGTTCCTGTAGAACCGTCACACCCATAGGTGTAGGTTACTTGCCAAATGAAGGGCTACGTGCAACAATGTGTTAAGTCTGAAATCGACGTTTTGAGAAAGAGGGCATTGAATGATAACATTGGTCAGCTATATAAGGATTGGCAAGTGGCCAAACAACAATGTAATTATGATCGCATTGATTTCGTAGAATTATCCAAGTATATCACATGGATCTATAATCATGAGACATTTTGCAAAACATTTTAGCGAAACATGTTAAGTCGACTTCACACACTGTTGCACGGAGCCCTTCAAATGTTTGCAACTTAATATGAAAGTCATTGATATCTTTGATGTTCGATCATATCAAGTACTCACATATGGTTGTATAAAGTAATGAACACACTCTCTGATCCGTTAAGTCGGTGCACCGTTAGAAGATACCACTTGTCTACTGGACGGGGAGCTCACATTCTTGTGGATTTTGGGTATCATATATAATCTAGAGGTATGGAGTTAAGATGTATAGTATCTCACTGATAATCGCACGTCCTGACTTTTGAGAAATCACAATAGGTGTATTTTACATGCTTTTTACACGATTAGGTAATTTGGCTATTTAACAAAAATATATATATGTTTTTAATCAGATGCTGCGAGAATGTTATATAGTACTTTCAGTCAATTCATATAACTCATAATCATTTTTGTTGTTGTTGAAATCAAAATCAAAGGCATATGGTGCTTGCTCTTCATTGAAAACTATCTGTAGTCTTATTGATTCGATATGTTGCAGTTTAAAAACAACACAATTTAATATGCAGCTATGCATAAGCATGTGCAAAATCGTTAAGCATAGGGATTAATCACAAGCAAACTATGATGCTGTCCAGCCTTGGATTGAAATGGATTAACATCTTATATAAATCGTCGTTTACCAATGACATACACTTTATAAAATAAATATAAGTCTACCAGAAATACTGAAGGAAGCAAATGGAGGAATGTTTTACTATATCGTACCATAAAATAATTGTTCAACAATGATATGTGTTAAAAAGTGTTTGGACTAGAAACTCTTATCATATATCGTGTTTGTGTTGTTATAAGCAAGTGATAAATGGATATCAATCAAATTACTGAGCAATCGTTAAGTTGAAAAAGTGCATATCAATTTACAAAAAAAAAAAGAGATGACAGAGCAGTCTGAAATAGTTGTAAAGGTATTAGGAATTGGTGACTCTGGAGTTGGAAAGACTTGTCTCATCTGCCGTTATGTCGATGATGCATTCCAAGCTAAATATGGAACAACGATAGGTAGATATTGATACCTTACGGGTTTTTCAACTTATGATAGAAACATGCTTGTTTGAGTATCCTATTTGCATACATATGCATTGAAAATGTTGCATATTAACAAAATATTTAATAGAAATGATTAAATAAGATCCGTGTAATTTGACATATACTGTTGCTATAATGTTTTTATAGGTAAAAAGATATTCTGACTATGGATATGCATTTTAAAAAATGCATGTGTGTACGTATTCAACTTCACATGGTAAAAGCATTAACCATAAACGCATTAACTATAAATAATGAAAAGCTTATTGCATAAACAATCACACACACTACCCATTCAACGTAAGATGCTAGCCACATACAGTCAAAACCACTTCTGATTGGATTAATGCAAAATATTTCGTAACCAATTTTGCGTTTATGCGTATCGTTTTTTTTTCGTTTATTCGTTCCTCGTTTATTTGTTTATTCGCTTATTCATTTATTCGTCTATTCGTTTACTCATTTATATGTTCATTCGTATCAAATTTGTTTATTCTTAAGTAAAGTGACCCTTCGCTTCTAAAGCAATATTCAAGCCCTGCATGGGTTCAAAGAACCTGTATCTATCATATCTAGGGTACTTTTTTTGGGCTAACACCGATATCTGCAACCGGTCATGTATAATATGTCTGAGAAGTGAGTCCCTTGATCTATTGAATATATTGTAATCAATTTGCATGTCGAGTGAGCAAGGTTTCTAGCTGGACTTTGATGAGTAATTGATGTTTTGAAACAGGTATTGATTTCAAGATGAAAAAGATAGACGTCGACGGCAGACAAGTCAGAATGCAGCTTTGGTAAGACATTAGATACATTCAGTCCATCCTTCGAGAACAATGCATTTAACGCTTGAGAAAATCATGTATGTATCTTTTTAGCATATACATTTATAAATATATATTAAATCTTTAAAACAAAATTCATACGCATCTTTTCAATTAGATTCTACATGTAGATTATGGCCCATACATCATTTTGTTTCAAATCTATAATCTATGTATTGTCACCCTTTTAGGGATACAGCTGGACAGGAACGATTTGAAACACTCACACGGCATTATTTTCGACATGCCCAGGTTGATTATTTGAGGTTCTTGTAAAATTAAAAACCAAAATAAAAATATATTCAAACACAATTATGACACACATTAATGCATATTTTAAAATAAATATTTCCTAAATGATTTATACAATATTAAATGTAATATTGATATATACAATCTTAATTTTGAATATTCGTTTTTATATAAAGTTGTGGGATTTATATTTTTCAGGGCATCTTTGTTGTATATGATATTACAAATGAAAAGTCATTTTCTAATCTTTCGAAGTGGATCCAGATGATAAATGAGGTATATATAAGTATCGGTACTCATAGATATGATTATGATTATTTCACATAATTTTTCCCGAATAACTTAAAATTACTAAAATAATTAAATTATAAGGCACACAGACAACCCATTTAATTATTTAAGCGGAGTATGTAAGAAATAAATAGTACCATTCTAAATGAGTGCGTTACCATATTGTAGTCGGCAGAAGAGGACGTTGTATTATTACTGATTGGAAATAAGATTGACAAAGAACATCTTCGAGCCATTTCTACTGAACAAGGCCAAACGGTAGGTTGAATGATTTCTTAGTTTTTGTGTAGTTATAAAATACATGTTATACAAAAATCTCCCTCCCCTCCCCGGTTAAATCTTTAATTCTATACCATTGACGAATTTCATTGACGCCCTCCATTTAATATTTTCTAAATCCGTACTTGATATTACAAAATGCATCTGACAAATCATTGGATGTGATACGACCAGTATAAATAAACAAAATACATGAATTCTCCATCATACCCATTTGTACTGAACAGACGCATAGACTTTTGATTTAACCGTATTTTATGGGGGTTAAACTTTTTATTTGAATAGCCTCTATGTATTTTTTTATATTACAATTATATCTTATATCTTCAACAGTTTGCGAAAAGATTGAAAATGACTTTTTATGAGGCAAGCGCAAAGGATTCAACCAATATTGAAGAGGTGAATACGTTTTGGTTTCTAGCCACACGGGGAGCGACAGTTATTTTTTCTGATATGTTTCTGAAAAGAAAGCACAATTTGGGTGAAGCCCTTTAAAGAATATATAAGAGCAAACTAATCTACCCTTGTCGCTCCCCGTATGGCCTGACACTTAATTTATAAAGCAATTTTAAATATCCATTTTATAAAAACGCTTTTTTTAAAGGGCATGGAAATGTATGTTTGTATTCGGTTTGTGTTTCACATGTTCAGTAAGTAATTCATTTTGTATAGATAGTAATGGTTATATACAATGTAAATGTTTCTTTTCAAATAACATAAGTATGATTTGCAATAAAATTCTTGATTTCTTTCAGGCCTTTGCAGATTTCGCCAGACAAATAATACAGAAGCATAGAAAGGATTATGACCAGGTTGCAGTTAACAAAGCGAATTGTGATGATTTGGAATTAAGTTCTGGAGAATTCCTTAGAACGCAAGATAAGAGTTGTTGCTTTTGATGTTTTTAAAAGAATTTATCAGAAATTAATTTGTATAAAAAAGCTCAAGTGTATAATTTATTATATATGTTTGCGCAAATTGGGTGGCGCCAGATTTTATTCAGAATAATAAAATGAGAAAAAGGGTACAAATGTAACCATTTTGAATAAAAGTATAAACAAAACATACCAATGTTTAGTAAACCAAGACCGTTATCAGAAGCGCTTCATATTCAACAAGACAATTTAATTAAACAAAATTAATTTATGCGCGGTATCGGTAGAACAGTGCGGAGACTGAATGGAATATTAGAACTCAATATTTTTTTTTCAAATATATTATTTTGAAAATTATATAATTAAAATGAAACTTATATAAACATAGCAAATAGAGAATTCCTAAACTAATTCGAATTTAACCAATCCAATTGAGCTGTTCATATTTGCAGACCACCTTAGGGCGCGGTTACATTTGCATTTTAATAACAGCTTTTTTAATGCTTTCCTATTGTGAACTACCTTTTTGAAAGCGAATTGTGTTATAACACGTAACGTGCGTTTGTGTTGTTTTGATAAACCTACGCAAAAACAATAATATTGAATTTCCTTAAATAATCGAATCTATTACAGAAATATTTTTTTTTGCATATTTGAAAACAATTATAATCAATTTCGAATCTGTTGGTTTCATTTTTTTTTTCAAATTGAAATAAATAAATAGAAGGTTTTCCTCACATCTTAAAGCTACAAGCCATTTTTCAAATTTGCAAGCCATCTTGGATCTGTCGGGGGAATTTAACAAAATGAGGAATATCCCGTGAGGTGCTTTTCGGGGACTACCCCTTTAATTAGAAACGGTTTATATAATATAGCTAGTCTGCGAATATTATGTTCTTAACGAATCCAGGTCAAAAAGTCCCCGGACATAAAGTCCCCGGACATAAAGTCCCCAATATGGGAAACATAGGACATTAAGTCCCCGGGAAAAAATATAATTTAGAAAACATTTATTTTCATTTTAATTAAATGCATGTTTAAAATTATATAGTCTTAAATGATAATTAATCGTGATATCAAAAAATATTGGGAAATCGACATTTTATTAGACATTTTGTCTGGGGACTTTATATCCTATGTTGCCAAAATCGTGACTTTATGTCCGGGGACTTTTTGACCGGATACCGTTCTGATTCGAACGCCTATTTCGTCATCTTAGCTTAAACAACCGTTATAATTGCCTATACTCTTTGGTTGCGTACTTAAATAAGTGCAACCAACTTTATCGTTAGTAACACAACAAAATATCTTAGATGAAACATAGAATTACACAGAAAAATTGTTTATGGCGATGAAAGATTAAAAGCCAGGAGGACAAATGGTAATTAACACAATTCAGTCCTTAAATACAGATGAGTAACACTTAATTTAGAATAGAACAAGTTTGATTTCACTTCCAAGAAAACAGAAAACGTGTTTTACCATGCTTGAAACCCGTGAAAATAAACTAATAAAGTGATATATATTACCCTTGTTTGTGTTTTCTAAGAAAACCCTGAATTGGAAGATCATGAAATTGATTCATATATAACATGTTAAACAAAAATATTAAATAAAGTTGCGCGTTCACCCGCGTCAAAAAACTCATAAGGGTTCAGTCATCGGGCAGCGGCACGCCGCCACGCCGCAGATCATTTATACCAAATTGCACGCCGCCACGCCGCAGATCATTTATACCAAATTATGGGGTCTGCGGCAAATTTGCCGCTGCCCGATGACTGAACCCTAACACACATTTTGCGTTTTAAACTTGAAGCGACATTTGAATAAAACATAGTAGTTTATCCCTTCTGTTCACCCAGAATTATGCGCTTTTATATTTCTGGTGAACGCGCCTTAAATAAGGATATTTAATAAGCAGATCGACGTTCTATAATTTATTGTTTTTATTCGAGCCATTTAATGATTGATGGTCAGATGTCGAGCAACGTCGAAAATAAAACATTGTGACATTAAAAACAATGTTCATGGACGTCGGGGCAGTTATACGGGACACAACTGCTTGTGTTCTAATAAGAACGTATTTTTGATGTCAAAGAACGTCTGTTCGACGTCACAAGAGCGACGTTAAACGGACGGCCATTATCTTGTGGTTACTAAAAGCAATATCGTTACAGCCAAATCCAGTTATGAAACATTATTTTCTCTAAAGACATCAGCTCCTTCAAGACAAAAGAAACCTCGGCGGCATCTTGGTTTCAATTACCTTTCTGTCTACACTTATATTGGTTTCGTTGAGATTGTCAATTTCCTCCTTTTTCCATTACTCGCAAGGCTAACTAAACTCGATCTATTTGCACAATTGTAGCAAATTGCCCTCTAACGACCAAATTATTAGAGCCCATAGATTCCTATTGACCATGTTTTTGAAAGGAAGATATAAAAGGCAGTTACGAAGTGACAAGAGTCTCCACTTTCTATGGCATGAGTAAATATAATTGTGCTCCAGCTTTTGGATTCAATAGACATTTTGTAGCAATTTCCACCGATGAGAATCGCTTTCTTTTTCTTTCTCATCCCCAGTGGAATATAATTGCATCTTTAATTGACTGCTATAGTTTTCTTGTGACGCGGAATAGCGAGATAATGAGGGGCGTCAAGCCAAGAAAAGAAGTCAACTGGGTTATTAATGTGATTTGTCAGCGTTTATTTATGATCCACATTTATAAACTACAAAACTACAGCTGCAACTCTTACTGTATATAGTATTGTATTTTATTTCATAACGTCGGGATGGCAGAATATGCATAAACGGTTTAACAATTTAAACCCACACTTCGTTATCTTCAAATTACAAGGCTGCGTTTTTTTGTGAATTATTCGAGGGCAGATGTGTCTTTTCCTCCAGAGACAAACGAATAGCAAAGAATGAACAAATTTGTCAAGTAGCCCTCCCCAACCCTCCCCACCTAACGCGCTTTAAGAGGTTATTTCTTTAAAAAAAAAGAAAAATTTCTTCCTCGCCAGAATTGGTTTTAAACATAAAATGGATTTTTCAATATTTTCGGCTGTACCCAGCAAAGTTTGGAATTTATCATTTCAACTATGCTAACAATGAAATGAATTACACCTGGGTTTATTCACAATGTTAAGCTAGTCTTACAACCGGCCGTACGTGCTCTACGGGCTGTCTACGGGCAAATTTTGAAGAAATCGTACGGGACCCGCACGTCTCACGCACGACACACGTACGTCACACGTACGTCGCACGTACGGCACACGTACGGGTTTCTGCCCGTAGACTGCCCGTACGTGCCCCGCAGGAGAAAATGTGTATGCACATTCTTTGCTGCGGGCGCTCTACGATCATAGAATCGCAAGTAGTCCGCAGGAAGCACACACGGAGCCCGCACGGGACACGTGCGTGTCCCGTACGTGAACGACTGGAAGGCTACGGGCTCTGCGGGGCTGCTGCGATCAGAAAATTGTTTAAAAGCTGCGGGGCCCGTACGGGCGACCGCCCGTACGGCCGGTTGTAAGACTAGCTTTAACACCTGGTCAGGAAGATTTTTGTTTCGAAAAGACTCAGTGTGGACAGGCCCTTAATTGGAAACAATATTATTTGAGATATGATACAACTAGAGTAAGAGGGTTTAGATAAAAGCATCATAATTAAGTACTTATAGTTACTCCATTATCCCCTTAGAAATAATAAAACTCATCACCGTTATTGAAAACCGTTCTGTCAATTACGGATTTCGCGATTTAACAAAGGATTTATCAAAGATAACTCTGATATGCATAACAATGTTACTATAATTCTCATTGTGGGACAGGAACAAATCAGTTGGCCATAAGGGTCTGGTCACCAAGGAAGCTTTTTCTAACGGTTTTACCGTAACCAATCGTGTTTTCCAATGTTTTTCTAAAGGCGCGTTCACTCGCAACAGCCCAAAAAAGCTCGAAAGCAAGTTTGTTATGTTTTATACCGATATTCCACCTCAAGAAAAAGCGCATAATTTGTTTGTTCGGATTATGCTATTTTTTCTTGAGGTTAAATTGGTATAAAACATAACAAACACGCTTTCGAGCTTTTTCG
This sequence comes from Hydroides elegans, assembly GCA_001703475.1. Classification (NCBI taxonomy): domain Eukaryota; kingdom Metazoa; phylum Annelida; class Polychaeta; order Sabellida; family Serpulidae; genus Hydroides; species Hydroides elegans. The sequence goes on from LQRL01165625.1 coordinate 12,444, forward strand.
GGCCTGTTTCGGGTGAACGCGCTTTTATGGGAAACGCAAACACAAAATGAGAAAGCTTGGAAAGGGAACGGACGTTTTAATGTGCCTTTTTGGGTTTCCCCATCGGAAATATATTGCAAAACATGGTTTGCTGGGATATGCTCGAAAAGCTTCTCGCAAGGCCAGACCCAAAGGGTGCGTTCATCGGCTAGTTTGATTTCTGTCGCAAGTGCACAAATTGGCTTAAAATATAGCAAATCCTGCGAAATCAGATTACTATATTTTAAACAACGTTCTGCGTTTGCGACAGAAATGTCGCTGGCATATGAACGCACCTTAATGTGATAAGATATCCATGTTTAAGTGATATCTCCATATGTCAGTATGTTCTAAGGGGATTAACGTGTTCTTTGCTTGGGCGATAATACCATTTAAGTCGCACTTGACTAGACAACTGAAGTGGATATCGGAGTGACAAAATGGGGGAAACTCTTCACAACTGGACAATGTTCTCATCAGTCCAATAAGGCATCCACAAATAACACATACTTACTAAAAGACAATCACACAATGACAGTTAATTTGAACATTAGGTAACACATATTTCGTTTAGATTTACTTTGATGAGTGTTTCACATACTGGTGTACAATGCATTGATTCTAATCCCACTTCTTTTCGAAACACAAACTCCATAATATCGCAGATTAGAGGGTACTTAATAATGTCAATCCCCCGAAAGCCATTATTTTGTGTAATATTCTCAAGAAACGCATGTGGTTGTTACATTGGTGTTTCTGAATATGGTTAGTTTGTAGTGTTCCGGATGTAGCATTATAAAGAGATTTTATAAATATGTTAATTAATACTTATGACTGAGTATGGTATCACAAAAAAAAATCATTTTTTATACAATGAATGATAGTTATGTGAAGGGTTATGAATATTTCAGTGAATTTTCTTTCTATTTCTCGAGAATTATCATTTTGAACATTTTTCAAAACAACTTCAAAGTATTCCACAGCTTATTTTTTCTATTAGTTTTGGATCAAATTCATTATCAACCTTATACATCGCATAATACATGTAGTTGTAAACTACATTTGTAGACTATTAGATAATTTTGTGTCAACTCATCATTAAGTAACAAACTAACACAACAGTACTGATTCTGAATAATATAACGAAAGTTCGATTGAAATGTATAAATCAAATTTTAAAATATGATTTAGATTTGATAAAGACTGGTCAAACACATGGCAATAGCTATATCACACAGCGATATTTGACAATCATGATATGCATACATGTACATGTATGTGACAAGATTGCAATCATACATTTAAGCCTCGATTATATGAACACAAAATAATAGATTTTCATCGTCAGTTGCGATTTTCTTTGTTTTTACGAAATCGCAAGGATCGACAATACTATGGCTCCTTATGAATTCATAAACCAATAAAACGGCGAAGATCGCAACTTATAATATAATAATATAGGCGTTGTTAGTCATTTGTCGTTTGTGTTATTAACGCAGTAAACAAGTTAATTTCATTTAGTATCGCTCATTGAATTCATTTTCCCCTGATGACTTAATAAATTGTATTTGCGAGTTAACTTCTACTCTTTCATTTCTAGCGCATTTCAGGGTATGGTAACATACTGTAAGAAGAATTGCTCTTTTGCACACATTTTTTTTGTATATTCTTTATGTTGCAGCGCTTTCTGATAATTAAGATTAATGCAAAATGTGATATCAAAACAGATATGTCTTTTCGTTAAATAGTGTGTGTCTTCAGCCTTTAGAATAATACGCGATTACTGAGAGAAACGAATTCTGAACATACACATTATATCACTAAACCTTAAAATTAGGGAGGACATCAAACGATTTTTTATGTATGACCACCATTGGCACATAACATGAGAAAGTGCTTCACCAAGTCAAGATTAGTAGCAACATGCACAATAGCTATCTAATTATTTCAAGTAAGGCCTGGCCACACTGGAGGCCTCGGCAATTTAATCAAATGAATCTCCGTGTAAACTCCAGTGTGACCAAACCCCTTTTCTGTCTGTCAAACTTCCTACATTTACCTTTCGTTCCCATGACCGTATATTATTCTCATAATTGTGAAAACCTATTAGTGGTTTCAAATATTTACAAATACTTTGACTAAAGAGATATTGCAATACAATTCCATTTATGTTTGTTTTCGTTGATACTTGGTCGCCCAAATAAATCCCATTTTGTTAAAACACCGAGCAAGCGTTTTCTCAAACAATTGCGGATACCTCACAAATGTATTCGTTTACTTCTCAAGAAAGGCCGTTAGATTACTAAAGTCAACAGTTTAATAAACTTAGAGGACGGAGGAATTTGGCAAATGTATTCCATAGGGCACATGCCGAACACATAGCTAAAACATTATCTGAACAAACCCCTGAGGCAATCACCCAATTACATTGATAATGCAAAAACATTGACACACATATTTATGTATATTCAACAGAAATTCTGTTATCGTTGTTAATCAGTCACATTTGGATTTGTTTTATATTTTCATAAGGCATAATCAGGTTATAGCATTTTCCCATTAGGTTGAATCAATTGCGGAGTGCGTTCCATAAATACCATTTGCACGTTGGCTTAAATAATAATCTTTGTATAAGTAATAAAAATTATGACTTTTCGCTAAATTAGTAACTATTTGTATAATGATTTGTCTTGTTTGGTACAACAAATAAATCATGCCCCGAAGATATATGAGTATATTCATCCAAATGATGATCATTCCGAGGACCAAAGTCACATTTTCTTGCTTAAAGGCGCGTTAACCCACTTCGATCGAATATATCGCAAAACATAAAGTATGCGCTACAAACTCAAAACCATTTTTTGAATAAATACATATAAGTAACCCGATATCCGCCCAAAAAGTTTCCGCCCAAAAAGTTTCCGGCAATAAAGTTTCCAAAATTGACAACATGGGACAGAAAGTTTCCATCCAAAAACGTGCTTTAATATACAATTCATGCAAAAAAAGGTTTATTTTCTATTGGCTTTCGACCCTACAACACTGTTAAAAATATAATAAGAAAAATAATAATGTTCATTATCTTTATTTCGATAGTTTTTACTAGAAACTTTTTGTCCTATGTTGTCAATTTTGGAAAGTTTATGGCCGGAAACTTTTTTGGCGGAAACTTTTTGGGCAGGATTCAAGTAACCCATTGCGCTTTGTTTTCGGGTGAACGAGGCTGAAAACACATATGCTGTAAATCTTTTTCGATTTTAATATGATAAGAAGTCTACAGTAAAATTGCATTGATGCTGACAATACACCGATTAGGAGCAGCTCATTCATTAAAAAGTGATAAATAAATAGTACTATTATAAGAAATTGCAATCTCATTTAGTAATTTTACATCGTTATAAATCTGGCAAAATCTTGATAACAGGATCGACGTTTTAATATGTTTATCTTGTTTTATCGATGGGATCGGTTACTTTATGTTCTTGAATTCTTTTTTCTGGATTCATATGCAAAAGATCATATTATTATGATAAATGATAAGATAAAAGGAATAAACTAAATAAAATTGTTTAAAAAGTGATGATTGGACGGAATTTATGACGCACTTCCAAATTTCTTTTCTTTGTAAAAACTACATCAAAATATGATTTTGACATAGTCATAGATATATTCAAATTCAAATATATATAATTTAATTGAACGTCGTTAATTCAAGCTGAAAAGCAAAAGGCAATGTGGTTATTGTTAGCGATAATTTGATCTCGCCTTGTGTTTTTGATATCATTAACTTCTAATAGCTGTAATAGGCCCCTTTGAAATCAAATACTTTAAGACAAACCCTGGGCCATGATTTTATGATTCGTCCTACCTTGTACCTGTCAGACCCCGTAACGAACATATTTCAGGGCACTACACATTTAATGGTTCAAAATTGGAATGGATTATTACTTATTTCTCTAATTTTACGGATTATCGTAAAAAAAAGTACTTAAAATATATAGCTACATGTGTTAATGGGACTTTGCTTGCTTATGTAATGACGCAGTCTACCATAATTTACAACGAAATACATAAAAATACCATTGTCAAACTTGTTTATTTTATTCATTATAATAATTCCTAATAATTGAAGGAAGTCCAATCTTAATCCACCACATTTCCCCCTTTCACATTCTTGGGTTACAGACCCGTGCGCCCGCTAACAGTGGGCGATAATTGTCCATGGTTTCATATCCCTTTTATCGCCCTATGCTAAAGATTGGGGCCCACTGCTGAGGTAAATTTGTTGATAATGATATTATATTTCGCTAATTGAATACGCTCTGTTTAGGGAGCGCTTTATAAGGCCGCCGCCGTCGTGGGTCTTTAACCGAAATAAATCTTTGATGTTGCAATAATGAGTGACTATTTTCTATATGTTAGTTAGGAGATATAGTTAAGAAAGCGAGAGTTAACCCCACACAGTCATACAGGGGGGAGGGGGTGTTGTTTTGCTATATAAGACTTAATCAACAAGCATGGGGGTCTTAACATGATCGCACCTTGCCCTTATGGACTTCTTATAGATGACGGCTAAGCACCGCCTTGTGTCTCGAGGTATCATCCTCTTATTTAAAGTTAAACTATATTAATCCCATTTGCCAGCAGGGTGCACCCTTTCCATCAAGGACATGGCCATATAAGAGGCTTTTCTAATTTTTATTTCCATAACAAACCTTATTTTTCAAGGTTTAGCATGTAAACAACTCGAAAACGCTCATTGTGCTTTAAAATGCCGGACATTTCTTATAAGGAAGGCATTGAGAACATTTTTTGTTAGGGGAAAATGAGCCTAATGTAGCCAAGCCCTAACCCTTTTCTCATTACCGTCCTCTTTTATTGAAGAGAAAGCGACACAATACAGAGATGACATCAATTCACACATATACGGATTCGACGTAGCGTGTTCGTTAAAGACGTGGCGTGAATAGATGGGAGAGGCATTGGAGAGTACTCAACTCCACTTTGGAGCGTCATGGGCGTTCGTTCTACTAGGGCGGGGAGTCTTTCAAAGTGGGAAAGTTGTGGTTAAAGAACTCTTTCATTTGGAGTATGGCGCAAGTATCGCGTAGAAAAATGAATAAATACTATCATTTAGGAACTGCAATAATAAGCGGTATCTCGAACATAATAAAAAATCGATAATTTTAATGAAGAAAAACTTCCGGTCGTAACATATGATCAGTAGTTAAATTTGAAGCCATTCAAAAATTCTGATAATATTCATGATGGCTCTCACTATAAATAATTGTGGATGAAATACTTAATCATTTCAATAATACTGAATTTAAGATTATAATTAACATAATTAAGTTAATAAAAATAAAACGATAAAGTTTAAAATGTTGCTTATGTTGCTTATCTTCTATTATTTTAGCATGAATTGAAAAACATTCTATTACAATATGGATCTATAAACATTTGCTTCATATACAACATGTTATAGAACAAACCATGCACTCCCCCAATCGCTGTGAAATTATAAAAATTATAACAATTCTAATATTATTTAAATGAATTCTTTAAGTTGATTAGACTAAATTATCTCTATATTTCGCAGCAATCGAAGGTACAACATGTACATAACCACACCACATGCGAGTAAACCGGACATTTTTTTCTAGATTCTTTGTCACAGAAATCTTGTACAAAAACCTGCCCGTTGTAATAAAAACCACTTCCCCTCTTGAGACTGTCTTTCAAATGCGTTGGTGATTGATAAAGATGATTCGTGAAAAGAATCGCTAATATTCTTGTCAATTTTCATAATTTAACCCTTTGTGTCGAATCATAAAAATGAGGGATTTAAAAAAATGGAATATTCAATTTCAATTCTATTGTAGGGTACGTTAATAGATGACAAACGCCACTTATCTTTGTATTACATATGAATTAGGTGTAATTGGTTGTTGTCAGAAAACACTTTGCCCCACCGTTCTTATTCAACTGTAAAAATGCTTATTACATTTTGAGTGATAAAGGGGACATTAGAGACTGTTAAGATATGTTAAAGATTCACAATACTCAAATCAAAGTTTAATAAAGTGAGTGTGAAATTCAATTTTAAATCGTAATTGGCAAAAGAAAAATCAAAAGAATTGATGAATTGAATTAAATGGAACTGCATGAATAGAGAGCAAAGTACATTTGGCATGAGTGGAGGAAACTAGAATAAATAGTTTGGTCTATATTTTATATTTAGTTATCTTTATGGCTAGAAACTTTTTGGTTGGAAACTTTATGGCCGAATACCATCCAACATACATGATTGGCTCATAGAAGGGTTTTTGCAATCATAACAGAGGCATTCTACCGACGCTTGATGCATCTAGTCGTTATAAATAATTCAATGTGATTGATCTAAATATTGTATAATCAATTTTTATGATAAAGCTGAATCATTTCATATTTTGCTACGTGAATTTGGTTTCTACATGCATGTACACAGCGTAAACTTGATTTAATAGTGTTATACAATGTAGTAATACAAAACAATCAAAAGTCGACTGGCAATATCAATTATCGCTACAGTTGAATAAAAAGTATTTATATCGTTTATTTAAATCAAAATAAGTTATCCTATGACATAAGTCATGAAAAGAGCTTTGGAAGAATAATTATAGAATATCAAATATATATGTGTATATTTGTCATAGGCGAGTAGAGGTTAAAATGGATAATAATACCCTAATTAGATTTACCCTTGTGGAAGCGTCAAGTGATGATATAGCAAATACTCACAGTCATTCATTAATCGGAAGCATTTAATCATCTCAAATAGAATATGGCGACAACCCTCAATCAATCCACATTTTTTATCTGAGTATAGACCACTTTTTCATCGGAGCGAAACCTTTGCGGGTTGTGTACGTTTGTGACACTGAAGGGCCCTTCATTTAGGGACTGAAATTGGAAGAAATCACATAATATATTAGGTTAGAGAACTCAAATAAGAACCTGGCCACATTGGAAGCTTTTCTCGAGATCGTTTATATAGAAACAAATCGTGTTTCTCAATGTATTCTTTATAGGAAAATAACAACGAAATCTATGGATTCATCTATCGGACAAATGCTTTGGGGTAAGGCCTTGACACATTAGAAGCCTTTCGAGCTCGTTCTCACTAACAAACCGATCGAGTTTTTAGTGCAATTCTTATTTGAAGTTCAAAAGGGGTTTTTACGTTGTTTAATAGCTAGATTAGTTTTTGAGTTTCACATAAGAGCATCATTAAAAAAACGGTTGGTTCGGGGTAATGATCTCGAAAAAGCTTCTCATGTGTTCAGGGCCTAGGGAACTAACTATAGAGAGACAAGGGGTCCACCAGCACCAGAATCTGAGGCTTCTTTAAGTGTCTCTTTTTCTTTATGCCCAAAAAACCTATTGGGCCGCCAATTAACTGAGTGTTCTCCACTCAAGGTAGTCTTTTGGCTGAAATCATAAACGTGTGCTCCAATATTGACTCGATTCCACT
>LQRL01165628.1:24671-38471 GCA_001703475.1 Hydroides elegans
GGCTTACCACAATTAAGTTCATCCGAGTTATCTTCACAGTCGTTGTAAGAATCGCAAACATAAAGAGAGGAAATGCACATCTTATTGCCACATTGAAACTCACCACTGCCACACTTCTCGTTATATTCTTGAACAATGGAAAGAAAATTGCCATCATTAATGAACACATAGTTGTGATAGTACAACTAATATGTTTGATACATAAAAACTATTTATATATGAACTTACAAATGAAACACGACATTCAATTTGCAGTTGTGATTAAAACTACTGGATGGTTTCAATTGAATTATACTTAAGGCATTCTTTCGAAATAAGAAACAATCTTCGGCTTCGGAACAACGCACTTATGATACAATAGTTATATTATAATCGTACAAATTGTACAAAATTTAATATAATCTAAAGAATGTTTTCTGAAAATGCATTACGTCAGGAAAATTTTAATGAAAAAATAATTAGTTTTATAGGAATGATTTCAAATATTTGCATATATTTGGAAACAAAAGGATGAATATTGTAATTCCGGAAAGAAAAATATAATCACCTGTTGCATTTCTTGAGCAGAGAAAATTGGACGTTTCTATTTCACCACAGCTTGTTTTAACGGTTTCGTATATGATTTCGTCATCGAAGGCACTTTTCTTATATACCTTCAAATCGAATTTGAAACGCATGTTGATTTCATATTTCGTTTCGACACAAATGCACATAATGTCGCTTATGTATAATTTTATGTTTTAAACAGCGTGACATTGAAACGTCATATTTTAAAGACACGTTGTGCAATAAATTAACATTAAGGCAAAAATTATATATATTACTTTTCACGCCAGAAATATAATAATGTTATACCTCTGGCTATACCCACCTTTATATATTTGCAAATATCTCCTTCCTTGCCAATCAATACGTTTCCTTGCTGGTCAGTGTGATTCCATATACGCAGATAGGTTTTAATCTTGCTGCAGTTTACGGCAGTGTCTGTAAATACTTCTGGCAGATTCGAGGCCATTTCTTCACACATACTTAATGCTTCGGTGTGCGATAACAAGGTCGTAAATACATCATCGCTCGTGTTATCGAAGACATAGTTGGAGTGTAGTGAATAACAACGACCCTCTATGAAGAACCATCCTTCGTCACATCCTGTAAGTTAATATTAAAATACATAGTGCACTTTTTGGAACACTTATGCTATGGTAGACTACTTAAAAATCAAAATTATATTACATCTTGTTATTTATACTTTCTGTCGTTCTAATTTTGAGTGAAAAACTATAACTCTATTTTTATTTTCCTACCTTTATAATTTAAAAATGACGTTATCATGTTATCCTTGCGTGGTTTCTCGCCTATGGCTACAAATAAAATAACTAAACTACAATGAATTTCGCTTTGTAAGCGATGATCTAATAAAATTGGATGAGCAGTTTACCCAAACTGAGATTTAATCTAGTTCTTTTCAATCAACAATTAAGGACAAAAGAGAGCTCAAAGTATAAACTAATTTGTATTATTAATTACCAATTTCTATCAAATAGATATATCTCAATCTAGATTTTTAATTACCATTGACTTCCTCATTCCGGTATACTTCTTGTTTACAAATCACACCTGCCGTAAATAACGGATAATCACAAGGGATTTTCAACCAGTTCATTGAATGTGATGAAGAGTAGGGTAAAAAGCCTGTGCATAAACTTGCAGAATCAGTTGTTGGTTGTGGCATATCATAATCCACTATTTCTGTCAGCAAATCATCTCTGGGGATTGCCGTTTGAAACCAGTTTGGTCTTGGCTTGTACCAATCACCATATCTATAAAAGTATATTTATGCGGCGTGGCATAGTCGATTGACAGATGAAAAGGATTGTTTATAGAATAAATAGAAACGTTTCAAAGTAGTGTATTCAAACATAAATCTTAAACAGGAGATGCAATATAGATATATGATATAGCATATATATTTAATTGTTGATAAACTTATCATGTATAACTGTATCATGTTATTTGGATTTCAACGTAGAATTATCTTACCCTAGATTTACCCCTGTTGTCCATTGCAGATTGCCTTCCCTGTTGTGCAATCCTAGTAATACCAACCGATGATTGTCTTTCATTGGTGAAGCTGGATTCCAGAACCATTTGGTCTGTAGATTATACTAAAATAACAAGGAATGTCACTTAAAAGTATGCAGTAGTGTGATTGTCATTTGTTAAGATACTTTTGAAGTTCGCTATATCAAGCTCTTGTTATTTTAACAGTGCAAATCGTTTGGAAAGTTTCATTTAGCCATTTTCAATATGTTTATAAATCGTTTTTTATTCAAAGTAATTATGACTTTATTTAAGGTTTCAATTCAATCAAGTCATGGCTATTTAATAAACTAGTCCAAACATAGGTAAAATACTATAAACAAACTGAGAGGCAATATGGTGATTTAAACCATTTATGGGAATTAAAAGAAGCCAATATAGGTTATTGCCCATACCGTTATATAATATGCTTCCTCGCTATCATGAACTGAGAGCAGTGTACTGTTCTCCAATTCACACCATTTTAGTGCATCCTGCCACGTCGTTTGCAAAAGGTATTTTTTAGGTTCGTAGTGACGCAGTACCCATGGATAGTATCGGTAACACTGCCCTCGCCATTGTATATAATCCGGAGGACATACTCCGATATCTGTAAAAGAAGAAATAAATGAAATATAGACGTTAGTACTTTGCTTGTTATATATCTTATGAATATATTCCAAAATCACTGTTATATTATTTGAGTGAAACACATGTTTATTACAATACTGAATACTTTATACTAATACCAGATTATACAGTTAAATGATCCAACACAAAAATGTATGGGCAGCCATGATGCAAGCTCTTGAACACGCCAATAAGAATATTTTGTGTCGGTTTATCAAACATTTAGGGCATTTTTCTTTAGAAAGAATATTCCAATTTTAAAACGTTATGCATGTCGTATTTCATTTGGTATATATAAAGTAGTATTAGTGTGGCATAGTCCATTGACAAACTGGTATTTATTAATAAATCAACTACCTGGATAATAAGCTGGTTCCTTGATGTCCTCTGTTTTGAAAATGATTTTGAACTCCCATCTCTGCGCAAATGAATTCTTCAATGTTTTCAACTCTATGCCTAATTTTTGTTGCGGGGGTAGCTAGGACCGAAACAAGAAAAACATTAGCTCATGTTTGATCCTCGGTGTTTACGTTTTATCCAGTGTCAGCTCGCTTACGGTCAAATGTACAATGTACGAAATGAGAATTGTTTTTAGTGGATTTAGTGTATTCTATGTAGATTACATTTGACTAATGGTGAAGTTTGTATGCCTTATTTTAAATAGAGCTAGGCTATTTTACAAAACCACACACAAAAGCGATAGAAATGTAGTTACTGTGAATTTGGAAGAAGTCTTGAAATACTCTGTAGAGCCACACAGAGTAACAATATTGGATTCGTATTGTCGAAATTCCTCTGCATCTCTGGCGACCTCTATTACTGTTATATTATTAGTAAGGTGTAAAGTATATAAATCAAAGTAGTTTAGAATGATATTTTTGGTTTAAACAAGGAAAAAACTATTTAGATTATTGATTAACGTTATTTGGCCTCTTGCTTTATTGCTTTTACGAACCGTTTTATCATTACATCAGTTGTTACATGTTTGTTAGATAAAATATCAAACAAAATAAAAACAAGAATACACATGTAACTCACATTTCAAGCTTTGTTCACAATCCTCATCCTTAACACCAGGACCATAGACATAATCAATATAGAACACAAAACGCGTTAAGTTAGAGTCAGGTGGCTTAAATGTCCAAAACCACAGTCCAGGCTGGACACTGCCGGGAAAGTTTGGTGACATAATTGTGCCACAGGTTGCTTCAAAACGTTTGGTTGATGGATCTTCCATTTGATACACGTTGCACTCCTCTTCATTATCTGATTTTATAAAGGTATGACTTTATTTATATTTAAAAAGTATAATAATAAAAAGAAAATATTTTTTGTTGCACATAACAACGTTTATTTTTAGGTTTGCTATGATAACTTACATACATTTTTGTAGTTTATTGCTTGATCAAAAGGTTATTTTAATTGTATTTATTAATGTTTTTATTCATATATTGAAATAACTATTAGCTATCAACATTCTATTTTACTTCAGAGATACATATTTGTTCAAATATAATCAAAAATAACATACTTGAATCAGCTGTAATCAAAGCCCTCAATACTCCAGTTTGTCTCCAGCCAAAGTCAGGGTCCGAATAAAATACAATCGTCATTTCAGTTGAGTCTATATCAAGGATATTTGATTTCAGACTTTCAGCACCGCAAAGTGGCCCTGAATATGAAATCGATAAATAGATTATATGATTAAGAATAAAGAAATTTCCGAAACTAATGGCAATAAGTAAATTAAGATATAAAAGAATACATTTCATTTCCGTAAGTTAGTGTGTCAGACTACACGCTGAATCTCCATAAACTGTATTGATGCTTATGTATCATTATATTCAAATCCATTTTGTATTTGATTAAACGTTTTGATTGATTAAGCTGCGCAAATAAAAATTTAGTTAGTAGTTACCTATTTTGTTTGATGCAGTTGTGTTCCCTTGCAATATAACAAATCCATCATATGTACAATCAGATGTCATAGGAAATATATTGACATCCATTATTTCAACCCTCATTGCCGCTTTACTTTTGATATGCCATTTACAATAAAGGCCCGCTGCGTAACCCGGATTGGGTGAATAATGGGTTTGATCGGAAACAACCAGCATCAAAGGGGACATGTTTGTCACGTGGTTTAAATTGGTTTCTTCAGATTCTAACAAACCATGATATTCAGGTCGATAACAGCCAGATTGTATGGGATTCCAATCTGCAAAATAAATAAACACATCAATCCCATTTTACGTTTTTATTTTTGTATTGTCAGTAATTTGGAATCATATTCTTGGACATAAGATTTATTCACAATTCTTTATTTTGAAAACTCAGAAAAAAACGGCAGATTTGATGATTCGGATTGTATATTGTCAGTTAGATTAAAATTGGATAAATTTCGTATACTAACTGCTCCGATTTTTCGGATTAATACCTTTTGCGGTGAAGTTTGCGGTAAATCCTGAACTACAAAATCCGACTGCGCATGTTATTTGTACAAGTGCCTGAAAATATTGAACAAACAGGCGCCCAATTTCTACCATACTCAAAGATATAAGTGGGTCTGAGGAGTCACTAGCGCCTACAAATATCTGAAATAAATATATTTCAATAAACTAATGAGTTTTTTAAATATTTTTTTTCATTAAAGGTGTCTTAGTAAAAAATATGAATTGAATTCACTCTTCTTATTTTTCAATAATGAACTAAGCACATGATTTAATACAATTTAAAAGCCCATTAATAAACGGACTTAAAAATCACTGAAAAAATACAGCTCACGATAATTAATATTTACTTTCAATTCCAAACTATTAGGCACATTCGACATCCATTGAATTTCCATATGGTCACCGAGAGATACTTTTAGCAACCATTGGTACTTGATTGATTCTGAGTATGTCCTATACACAGGGGTGTCCGGTTGTAATTCTAAAACGCCCGACTTTCCTTCCAATCTTATCGGGTCGTTACGCTGCGGCATGTCATCTGAAAGTGATAAAAATATTTTAATTATCTTCTAAGATAATATGAAAATAATAGGGTCATTTACATACATATATATCTCCAGTTTGAATTTTTCTGGTAATTCAAATTCGAAATTGTTGCTGATAGAGAATTTCAGTGTATATAAACGCTTTAAATTATATTATGCATAGATTATTTAAGCCTCTTGCTTCAGACAAGTTTAAACAATTTGGTATTTACAACATTTTGCATTATTACAATCTATAAATGTATATTTTTGCGAAGCATTTAAACATAAAATGAAATATTCAATCTTACCAACAGCTTCATAAATAATGTACACTTTCTCATGGGGCCTTATTGTCAAGTTATCAGCCTTTATAAACAACAAGTTAGTTGTTGAGTATAGATCATGCTTAACACGATGACCACATAAACGCGCTAAAACGGGGGCATTGTGTGATGAACCGTCGTGTATGATTAAGCCACCGTTTGCGCAATCCATTCCTGAAAACAAAGTCCAATTGATGGAGGGAACTACTAAAAAAAGATATATCAACATATTAAGAGCACGTTCTGAAATGATTCCGAAAAAAATGAGCAAATAGGAAAAACTATATTTCAAAGATACAATCAAAATGGAAATGCGTCTTACTTTATTTTTATTTGAGAGAAATGAATAATATTTCACATCATAATAAAATAATTGCATTCTCGTTCTCGTATTCGCACTCGTGTCAGTGGGCGCGCGTCTTTAGAATCTACCTGTGTCTAAGCTCTCAAACTGTTCCAAGTCCAGCCTTATCCGCATGCTCTCTTGTACGCTGATTTCAAATTCACACATAGATGCTTCAGACATGTCCGAAAGCACAAAACTGCCACATTGAGATACAAAGTGGCGCGCGGTATTGCAACCGGAATCCCCTGAACCTTGACCACAACCTTCGAAGAATGAAAGATGAATTATATTGTAGAATTATAGTTTATTTCATGTGGACCACAATCATTTTAGATGCTCGATTTTGTATCATAGAATAGAAAGTCAAAAAGTTTGCATAATTTTGGCATAACAGCATTAGTCTGGCAGGGATATCGTCATGAAACCCCGAATGTCAATTAATAAAATTGTCATATCATTACAATAACTGTAAATTCAATATGCATTTATAATGCAAAATATTTAAACACGTATTTAGATTACGTACTTCCTTGCGAATAACCGATGACAAAACCAGTCCGCTCTACATCCGCATCGGAATTGAAAATCAACAGAACTTTAGACGAAACGGATGCATAAGTTGCCATTATCTCGTTTTGCTGGGAATCTTTGGAACCACAAAATGGTCCAAATATTTTTGATGAATTTGTGTCGGGCCCATCGTATGCGATAAGCTTGTCGTAAGTACAGTGCTTTGTTTCCTCAAGATCCAAGTGGTCAATGCTTTAAAAATAATGTAGTTAGTTTAGGTTAGTTTATAGGGAAAATATGCTAGATTGATGTATCATTATAACATTTAACATGTTTAATATAAATCATTATTTGATCGAACGAGTTTATGTTTGGTTTAATCGTTTGTGATTTTTTTTATCTAAGGCATTTTTGAAGAAGCAATTCATACATTATTGTATGAATAAAATACAGCAAAAATCAAGCATTGGAGTTTTCTGATTATACTGTCAAATTGATATATAAACCTTAAGTATTAGGTCATTTACTGATGACTATGAATGTCATATCAAACATACCTTAAGTATAAAGTCATACCAGGATCCATTGTGAACAACCATTCACATCGCACATTTGCGGGATACGGTTTCGGGAAAAGTGGAGACATAATGACACCTTCCTTTTCAGTTATATTTATGTCCCCGCAAATTGTCCAGTACTCTCCTTCTCGAACTGAAATAATCACAACGATTTTAAAAAACATAATAAACCATGACTATTATTTCTATGATCAAGTTTTGTTTATACGTTTCATGCTTATAGTTGTGCAGATGTGATTTACTTGGCCTAAACAATGCAACACTGACAAAAAAAAGCTATTATCTATTACAATTTAAAGTTAGGCATGAAATACAAGATATCAAACTAATTATATTCATCTAAAAAGCAATTTAAATGTTCATATGCACCTTGATTTTACCAGCACAATCTGCATATCTTAGCTTTCTCATTGTTTTAATATAAACTAAAAAGAGTTTTTTTTTTAAAAAAAGATATAATAAAAACTTGTTTTACCTTCATATTGGCATCTATCACCAACAAACGAATCTTCACAAACACATTCCACATCGTCTTCTCCGGATACATAAACACATCGGCCCCCGTTTTCACAAGATATGTTGTCGCAGCCGAGGCTTCCTATAAAATCATATTATAATAATCTGATTTCACATGTTTCAGTATTGCAATGGTAATAAAATTGTTTTTATTTTATTTTTTTTTTTAAAGAAATAAATGTGGTATCGAGCAATATCAATTCCGCTATAAATGCATAGCTTGTATGATTTGAGGTATCATTTATGCATTTCATTTATTCTGTTCAGACACAAAATACTGTATTGAAAATTGAATTTAGAAGAAAGCTATTATCTTTAAACTCGCAATCATCTTACTCGAAAAATGAGAAGTTGAGACCATTTTTGAAAATCCACATATTTTTGCGACATCGTACAATTACGCCCATTACTTACTTTCACAAATGTATCCCTGAATCTCACTGGCCGAATTATAATCACAGCTATAATCCCTCCAAAAGTATTGATCCAGCGTGTCCTTATGCAGCTCCCAGAACTGATAATTTGTGATCAGAGCACAGTGTTCTGCTGAGTCAGCATTATCTGGTTCCCCGTTGTACCAGGAGTGCCAGGGGGTGATAGGTCCGGGGAGGGGTATTGGGGAACCGTCTGTCCATAACCATTCGCCTTCTGTTTTGGATAATGAGATATAGGAGCAGGTTAGCGCAATTCTTAATTATTTGAATAAAAATGTTTTCACATTGTTTTGGTGAGGAACAAATTGATTTGAAATAGAGACTTCTATGAAATGTTAGTAAGAAGTAAATGGAACTTGTCGGGCTTTCGCTATTCCATTTGTTTATTGCTGGGATGGAAAATAATGAACTGGTTTTAATCGGAATAAAAGTATATTGAATCCATTAGTGCAGAGCCATTCGCCTTCTTATTTGGGAATGTTATGTAAAAAAGATCATTGGTTAGGTGCCGCCCTACTATTATGTACATCGGCGCTGTCTCTATAATATGTAACCAAATAATGGGACTTCAATTATTAAAATCCAAATAATTACCATTTTCAAGATCCGTTGCACCAATGAAGGCGCTCAGTGGACGACCAAGAAGAATATTGTTTGCGATGAAATCAAATTCACTGTCACTGTTTATGGATACCAACATCCCTCCCTCTTCGAAACAACTTTCGGCAGCTTGTCTGGAAACAAAAATTACTTTATTCTTCAATCATGTCTTTGACAACCAAAGAGAGGGGCACTCAACGATTTACTTTTTTGACTTGCATCAAAATGTTTATTCGGAAGTTGCAAGCAAGAAACCCAGAAATGCTATTGTAAGCAAATATACAATCTCCTACACGAATAAAGATTTCAATAAATCAAATGTTTGTAAGGTTATTCTCTCACAGATTCGTTTATAGAGACTAAATATAGACAAATCTACACAGGTTGATGTATTTATAAACACACTCCTTGAGTAAAATAATCGTTTCGAAAAAATATTTGTTCTGTTCTGAAAAAAGTTGCAAGCAAGGAAGAACTGATACAAGAATAAACATTTACCCGAATAAACCGTTAAGTGCCCTCGCAAAGAGTTTTCAGATACAAACGGTAGATGAATATAGAATTCTTACAGCCCTGTTTTTGGAACCATCAGTTTAAGTATGAAATAACAGGGAAGTTGTTCAGTGGTCCCGGCTAATCTTAATGTCACGGGCTCGAATCCGAACCGAGGTGTCTCCCTCATGTGGTCTAACATAGACCCACGGACCGGCAATGGTTTTTTCCCATCCCTCAAGAACCATTTTTTCAATTGCTATTTAGTTTTGGACTTTCCCGTACGAAACGCATCAAAGGAGCCCATAAGGCATTTTATTCAATTAACGGTAAGTTGATATACCTCCAATTAATAGACCCATCAGCTATATATCTATACGAATGACCACCGTATTCTTTCCAGTCATCTTCTACCAGCTGCTCAGCTGTAAAAAAGGCAATAGAATGGCGGATCTGGAATTCGCGGGAATCTATAATTCGCGGACACGTGTTTTTTGCGAATTACTTGAGACTGTGATCGTGGTTTGACTTAAGTGTGATAGAAAACTGGTTTCTCAATGTTTTCCTATATATAAGTTGTTTCTAAATAATAATTCTGGAGAAACGCGTATCCGCGAATTATAGTTTCCCGCGTATTCCAGATACACTGGTCTATATCTTGTTCAACATTCAAAAATCAACTCACGTTTGACAAGTTACGTTCGCATTTTGTTACGGATTTTGTTTACCATCAAATTCTATGAAATGATAATTTGTTTAGGTGCAGCAAATTGTATTTTACCAGAGAATTGAAAGATATGATTTAATCTACAATAAATAACCAGCTCTAAATCTTCATCTGAAAATGAAATGATTTTTTAAAATCAATCTATTTAACTGTAGTTAAATAACATCTTTTCTTTTCTTTTTAAATCTTGTGCTGCATTCCAGGTAACCATATATTCTTCATACAATTTAGAAACGAAAATAGAAGATAAGATTTAATTAACTCTAATACAAATTTACTATATTATATTTAATTTTACGTTTAATATAGTAATCCTACTCACGTTTACACTCAGCAAGATAATCCACGCAGCAATTCTCATACTGAACACACGCTTCGTTGCAATAGCATGGTCGCCCAGGAAAGTACGTTTCGTCGCATCGGTACAAGCAGGAATTCCAGTCTTGCGTTAAAGTAGTGTTTAGTGAAAGTGTGTGGTGGGCTGAAAGGCATTTAAATTACTACAAATATATTAATTCTTGCCTCTCGTTTTACAATTAAAATGTAAGTACGTTTCGTCGCATCGTTGCACACAAGAAGTCCAGTCTTGCGTGGCGGTAGTGTTGAGTGTAAGATCTTGATGGGCTGAAGAAATGTGGCTTTATAATAAATAATTTGCTTATCATTTACATTTTTTTAATCATGATTTCTTTGAATAATTCAAAACTGTATTCTTCTTTTAGTTATTAATGGAATTGAAAGGGGTTGTTTCTCGCTACGGCAATATAAATTTCATAGAAGAAACCAAATACAATTTGCTCAATTAAATTTATCTAGAAAAACGGACTAAATGCATATAATATGACGATGCATTTATGCATCGTCATATTAATTATTGAGATTGATATTGTGATGATATTATCAATAGATAAACGAGAATCGATATTCGCTGAATTATTGTATATTCCCATTATAAACGTCGAGAAATTGTAATAATATTTTATAATCGGATAATTCAATTTATTCACTATTCAACTTACAAAATGAAGTTAGTATCAAGATAGTCCACCAGCATAAGCGAAATAACTTAACTCCAGTCATTTTATTTTGAATTATATTTTTAAAAAGATGTTCATCTTCTTTTCACGTGGAAACTAATAATCAATCTCCTATTTTGAAATTGTATCAATGTGATATATTCTTCATTCATTTTATTTTACTTATCCTTACATGTTCATGTTGCTCTTGGTATGATTTCTTGAGCTTGAATATGCAAGGTTTGTGTTGGGCATCTCCTTATATACAACAGCATAAGCAAAATCCTTTAATTACCTCAATTGTCTAAGATTTGCTCATCTAACATTGTATATGGAGACTATGGTGACTATGATGAAGAGTACCCCACGAGCTGTTTCTCACAAAAGGTGTTCCCCGTCAAATCTAAGCTGGCTTGGACATTTTGAGGAAATTCTTTCTATCTTGGAGATTTTCAGAGTTTGAGAAACACCTTTTTTGATAAATTTCTTTATTTTGTAATAATATATGAAAATATTAATTGCATATTAATTGTAATTACTTGCAATAGTCTTATAACCAGTAATTTGTTTGTCATAATAGGTGATTTAGCTATATTCAACAATTTGATTTTTGCAAAAATTTTTTTGTTCAAAAAGAAGAATTTTGTTGTTGGTCGTCTTAATAAAGTTGATTTAAGGTGATTAAATAACGTTTCGAAAAATGTGTCGTGGGGTACCCTTTTATGATGTGCCGGTGAGTTATACGCAAAGATCAGTGTTTAACCCACACTTGATTATAAGACGCGTTCTGGTGATTTATATGTTATTCGGTGTGTAACCGTCATCTTTGTAAAACCTAAATATCGTTGTGGTTTGTATATCCAAATCGGTGAATAACCCGTATGGGTGTGTAGCCCGGTCCACCCTGGTGGTCTTTCCTCCAATTTGGTATATACCTCGCACCCAAATATAACTGTTGTACTTTGGATGCCGTATAAAACGCGTCAACAAACGAAAACTATTCCTTAACTTATCAAATTTCATCCGATATAAACGTAAATATGTTTTTCCAAAATGCCACAGGTCATATAACGACTTCAGAAATAACTGTAATTTATTCAATATATTTGTCACTTTAATGTAAGTCGATAATGTAAGATACTTCGAGAGGGAGGTTGTGGATATTTGGAAAAGCAAGAATGAGAGCCAATAGAATGACAAAAAAGGCAAAACTTAAGTTATAGGACCATTGAGGTTATTTGTCAGCGAATGAAACAAGATAGAATTATGTCTAATGAATTTTAAAACACAAAACAATAAACAAATATAGGCATATATAGGCGGTCATTTCCCAAACCTATCCAAATCAGGCCAATAAGCATGGACTTTTTTTCGCGCATCCCATATAAGGCATTCCTTATGCTGTTTGACCAGGTATGCAGAGCTATTGAACGACATCATTTCTATGCATAAGAAATATCGGCTGAATAACATGCATTTTGTTTATTTGCTGTTGATAAATTTTTTTTAGAATTTTTTTAAAAGACATTGACAGATGTGGCAAAAATCGCCAAAAAATACAACGTTTTTAGATTTTAAATAGACCAAAGAACAAAAAAGTTATTTCAGATATAAGTGGTTTGTTAAGAAATGTTATATCGTTTAGTATCCTGGCACTGTATATATAGACTTGAAACGGTGCATAACCCACATCTAAGTATAACCCAACACCAAAATTCCTTTATGCAAGATCGGTATATAACACCGCAGTTTTAGCTTATACACCGGAAGACATTGTCACTTCTTATGCGTGACACATATGTTATCATCTGTAGATCATCTTTCACAAAATCTTGCCTTTCTTACAGCGTTCTTACTAGTGGTCTTGTGTCTTCCAGGCGAAACTAGGAGGGGATAAATTAAAGTGTGAAGAGTTATAGAAACGTTTCCATTAAAATGGTTGATTACAGAGCTCAAGTTGCAGAATCATATCTAAAACGGTCCGTTTTGGAATTTTATTGGTTGGCTATTTGGTTTACTCAAGGCATGATATCGAGGGAATATGAGGAAAGGATTAGCATGATGATTATTTTGTTGTGAAATATGCATAATTGCGTCCTGTCTTAGATTACCAGCCGCCAAGTTAAGTTTCCATTTACTCATCAGCGACCACCATACTGAAATCAAGAATACATATAATGTGATATGATAGACACACGGTTAAAATGTGATCTGCCATTAAAACGGCCATCCATCTAAGACGGTGTCCGATTTCTGTACCATTTTAATTATCATGTCTAGTAGTTTGTTTGCTGCCTTTAACATATTCTGATTAAATCAGAAAGCAGTCATCACCTGATTATATTTCCATTTGAGTTAACAATGCATAGATAATGAGCAGGGGAAAATAACTTAAACTTGATAGGAAGGAGTTGGTCGGACGGGTTAAATTTGAGTTTGAATATATATGATGGTGTGTAACTGTAAACATTAAGTATAGGATAAAGAACGAGGTTAATCCATTACTTAAAATATTGTACAGTTCCGAGGCGCAGCCGAGGAAACTGTACTATATTTTAAGTAATGGTTT
>LQRL01165629.1:0-15853 GCA_001703475.1 Hydroides elegans
AAATGTAACTTTCGGCCCGCTGTTTTCATTTGAAGCCAGCAAACCATTAAAAATTGCCCTGTAAAACAGCGTTAATATACCACAGTGCCTCGCAAATCGATAATAATGGGTGTTTGACCCTGCAGCCTTTGATGTGGAACTGGGTTTAACAGAATAGGTCATCTATTTATATAATGGATGCGCGAGTTTTATCTAAACAATGTGTACAGTCATAGCAACGTTTTTTTTATCATAAAATATTTCTATTGGATTTGAAAATATAATAAGGCGTTCATTTGAAGCAACTAGTGTTTACAAGTTTTGTAATTTACTGAAATGTAGATTATTCCACAAATGTTGAAAAGCAATACTAATTATTATAACAATTATTATAAGAAACACGTTTCCCATACAACGTTTTACATAACCTTTTTAAGTTATCAATTTATCTTCAAGGCAACTTTTCCAATTCTCTAATTTTGCATGCTCAGCACGTTGTGTTTTTTGCCGTCGCCTGCATTGCAACCGGGTTGTCATAAATTTAAGGGAGCGACATAGTTGGTACTTGTGAAATTCGTATACACCACTGGTTTGTTTTAATTTTTGGGGTAGTTATAAATAGTAAAATCTGAATGAAATGGATAGGATATAATAATTCACCACTATTTTGAAAAGGGATGTCACATAGTCTGCCCGTTCGAGTAATATTGACTTCAAGTAAAGCAAAATCAAATCGACGGGTTGTAATACTATACTACTGATTTTGAAAAGGTTCTCATACAGTTCAACCTTTTGAACAATATTGAAAACCAGAAAATGTCCAAAGCTAGAATTCAATATATTTACAACGTTGAGCGACTATCGAATATGAGTATTCCACTTTGAGAAAGGGAGACAGATGACTATGGGTTCTCTCTGCAACAGGCGAGATTTCAGGGTCAGTTCGTCTGTCAAGCCATTCGGGTAGTACCCCATTTAGCCTGATTTACTACAAATTGGGACCCTTAAATTGGTATCATATCCAAACATCATGGCCATTTTTCGGATTATCGTTGAGTGCATTATTATCAAAAATAGAGGTTTGGTCTCTTTTGTGTTCACAATAAAATGAGGGCTCAGGATGTAAGGCAGACTCTCCTTATGATACCCTGGAAGTGTTCTGTGAATTGGGTAGAAATGATTGCGTTTGATAGAAATCCGGTGTACCGTAATATTCTTGCCCCCTCTAAATTTTTGCCCCCGGCAAGAATATTACAGTAATATTCTTGCCCCCGGCAAGAGTATCACAGATAAGAGGCTGTAATATTCTTGCCCCCTCTGTCATATTATTGCCCCCACCGAAAAATATTCTAAAACATTATTATTTGTATTTATTTTTAATGTAATATAATGCAAACACTGTATCAAAGGGGTTTGTTAAAAAAATATCGAAAATTACTTTTGACGAGAGAGCAAAAATGACCTTATTTATTTGTTAACGAATGGGCGAGTAAACAATTAACGATTGTGACGTTTTATTGCATCATGGGGCAAATACTGTGTTTCGAAAGTCTTGTGATGTTTCTTATGTTCTCTGTATGAAAATAACATAAAAAAATCATAAAACAAAACATAAAATAACATGGATGACGAAAAAAAAACTGTAATGGCTTGGGACGAACAGATAAATGTAATTTTTGATTACTTCGTGTAACAATGTATATGATAAATAAAAAAAAACATATTTAAAATAACTATATACATAACTACATGTAAAAGAACATATTTAACATATCAAACAAACATTTGATTAAAAAAACACATATTTGTGAAGGGGGCAAGAATGTTACGGAGGGGGCAAGAATATAATGGCCAAAAGCCGTAATAATCTTGACCCCCGGCAAGACTATTACGGGGGCAAGAATATTACGTTACACCGGTTTTGTTTATGTTTATGGTGAACTTTTGAGCACTCATTGTCAGAAGATTTATGATAATAATGCTGTATTATAAGATTTATACTATGAAGAGTTTTAGTTTTTTTTGTTGAAATCATTGTTAGGTTTGGTATGCCGCATGTATAAAATAAAACTATGAACTATGAATCGAAGTTGTTCCATTTAGTAAAAACTATGAGACATTGTAGCTAAGTTTTAATGTGTCTAAGCAACATATTTTAAGAAAAACAATCTTACATTTACTCATTACTCAGTTATAATTGTTTTGAGACAAGGAACTTATTAAGAACCATCATAATGGGAATTTCTTTCCGTATATTTTTACCCATACAAACGCTCCGAAATCGCGCAGAAATGAATGGTTTTAAGAAATTCAACATGTACTTGAAGTCGTTGGCAACATACATGGACATATAAAGTAATTTTATCACAATATATACCCAAAGGGAATGCATTTGGTGCCACATCCGCACACCAACGACTGTCTTAATGAAGCCGCTTCAAGAAAAAGATTGAATTAGATTAGCGGCGCACTGACCACACCTCTGATTACTGACCAAAGGGTGTAAAACCTCCTTTGCCTAGTGTCACCGCCAAAGGGAAATGAAGACACTATAGTGCGTAAATTAGAATCCGTAACGTGCGTTAATATGGACTGATTCTCTCGGTGCATGGGTGTCGTCTTAAAGATCGTGTCACCTGTTTACTTGATGAGCAATGGACGTCTATGGATATGATGCAAATGATTCACAAAACATGTTTTTGGTGCAGAGTAGCACTAATTTATGTTAAAATATTGTTCAGTAATGATTAATTATTAATCTTTATATTGTTTATTATGCGATGCAATTGGTTTGCAATCTATATGTAAAAGTCTCACTTCCATTGCAATAATCATAGGATTGGATGAAAATATTGTCCATTTGTATCTTTTGTTTTCCATCTTTTATTTAAGATTCACAGAAAGTGGTAAACAACAAGTTTATACATAAATACAAAGCAGATAATTTAATTTCATTTTCCTGTCGATTACAAAACTATGTTGCACTGAAAGCGAGACGAAAATCTACCTGAAGTTCACGACAACAAAACTCTAGACACAATATCATATCGCTCAAATAACTAATTCCAGTTGCCTCGGATAAACATCTCGGTTTCAAAAGGCCACAAAAACAAGTAACACAAAAACATAGCAAAAACAATTCTTTTTTGAAACTTTCTATGCATACTCAGCTTTCACTGACATCCAATTAAATACATGTACATCCGAAAATGGTTCACAGAACTTAAACATAACATAAATCGCATGGCTGGTCCTCCAAAGAAATATGAAATAAGATATTTGCAAGATGAATAACATTGTTAGATATTTTACACTAAAGGGATATTAAGATTTATCATTTGTGAAATAAGCTATTTTTACTGAAATGCGTTCCTTGCCAGAATCATCGAGATAGTGCAAAACGTATTTTACATGACAGGACGTCGGAAGAACCTCTTGTATCAATGTCGCAATGTTATAATGACGTTCATCCGACGTCAGAGTATATTAAAACAACAATGCTTAATGCACATACTTTTTATTTCAAAAGAAGTTTAGTTTGTTGAAAAGGGCCAAGTAACTCATTTTTCCCTCGTTCATTGTTTTGTTAAAATAAGGCCTTAATTAGACTTTTGAATATCAAATTTCAAAATTAAAGGCAACACTTTAAGAATATAAACTACGAGTTCGGGTTTCCCAGATGAATCGTAAATAGGCCTTCAAGAATTTATGGATATTATCTTAAAACAATTTTCTTTATACGATTTATTCTGGCTTCGAATGAAGATAAATCACCCTTTCTACCTAAATAGCGTGTAACATGCAACAGTACTTTTTACTTGATTATAATTGAGTAGAAAATAAGCTATTTTACAACAATACCACGTAAATAAAGCAACCGAACGGGATCAAATCATATCCATGATATTAACAAACATGATGAAATATGCATTATATGCTTTTGATATACATTTTGTATAACCACTCATGCATAACTATATAGAATTTGTATATACATGTATAATGCTGATTTCAAGTAAATCGTCGTTGTCCTAAGTAAACCTTACTCGTATGAAAAACAGCGATTTTCTTTTCATGCTAGAAGCACCGACAATGAAATTTTTTTAAAGAAAATATAAAAAATAAAAATGAGAAATGTCTGCTATACCTAGCTTATATATCTAAATATTAAGAGCTGACTGCAATATACGAAAAAAAACCGAGTATACAATGTATATATGCAGTACTCTACATGTAACATGCATGGGTATTGTTCTAATAATTATTGCAATTTGAAATGGGAGAGCTTGTGTGATTTGCAAATTGCGTAAAAGTTTACTAAACAATAGGTTAAACAATTGCCCAATGGCCTTATCAAGTAATGTGTTCGAACTTAACACTGATTTTTGGCCTGTAATAAAGTCACACTCGTGTCCAAATCTCGAAGGAAGGAGTATCATTCTTTATAGGCGATCCTCTCATAAACCAGTAGATAATCGGGACAGACTTGTTCCTCTTGCTCAATGACAAACTCACGAAAACGTGGCTTATTCACTGATGGCATAGAATGAACACCAACGTTCATTGAACCAGATTTGGCTGATTCTGATGTCGATGATTCTAGAAGGGTAGGTGCACACTTTTCCGATTTTTCTAGACTAGTCGGCTCCAAATAAGTTGCTTCTGATTGGATATCTATTGAAGACACCTCTTTGAGGCATGACTGGTGAACGCGAACGACAAGCATGGTTAATCCTTTGGAGGTGGAGTGGGTAGCATGATCTGCTGAAAATGAAGATAAAACTAGATATTGATATTTGTCATAACAGGAAAAATATCTAAAATCAGAATAAGGAAGAGAGAGAGAGAAAGAGAGAGAGAGAGAGAAAGAGAGAGAGATAGGGAAAGAGAGAGAGAGAGAGAGAGAGAGAGAGAGAGAGAGAGAGAGAGAGAGAAAGAAGAAGCATGAACTTGCAGGAATTCTGGACATACAACATCAAACGTAAGAGGTATATATTGACCAGGACCTATATTCTCCGCTCCACTTAAACTTAACCTTACCATTACAACCAATGTAAAAGGATGGGGAAAAGCCCAAGTTTAAGGTTAAGGTTAGAGCGGAGAATACGGGTCCAGACGTTCGAACTCTGAACGAAGGTTAAAAAATAACACCCACTAACACGGGTGCGCATTTGCAACAAACCCTCAATCGAAGTATGATAGAGCAAATAATTGAAATAAAAAAGAAACTGTTTTATGTAATTTTTGAAAATAATGAATTTCAATGGGAGGTGAACACGTAAAAGAAAATAACTTTAAGATCAAATAAATGATGCTATTAACTACAGAATATACTTAATGGCATAAACTGAACACCGACGAGATCACAATTAAACATAATTTGTATTCAGTTTGATATATATACAATGTAAATGATTAGTTAAATTCTGATGCGGATACATCTTTTTTATCTTTTTTTTATTATTTAACTTTTATTCAATGTATATTCTGACGCTGACACGTGCATCAAAACGAGATCTAGTTAATAGATAAAGCCTATCTATATTAAGAAAATCCCACTAACTTTTTCGTATTACAAAACATGATAATAGAAGAAATATAGAAACAGGCGAGTTATGTAATAGCGTTTTTATAAGTTTCTTGGAAAGATCATTCGATCGTCAAATAACATTTTCAGTTCAATTGCTTGCATGCACTGTTACTGCATTTCAGTAAAAATAGTAAGTGTCTAAAAAGTATCAAGACATTTTAAAACTACTTTTCCAATGCATTAAACAGTTTTCAAAGTCATTGAAAATATACTAAAATATAATATTAAAAAAAAAATAGTTTGGCATTTGTGTAGAGTATATAAAAGAAAGAATTAAAAAACAAATAACTGTTTGTAACCTAACCCTGTCTAACTCTAAAAACCCGTTTGGTCTGGTTATTATTAGCAATTGAAACCTATAGCGTGTGCGATTTATGGTTAGACAGAAGATACAAAGGGTTAACTGTATGAAGAAATATTCTACAGTAATGATAACAACAACACCATGAAAAAAGAAAAGATAACCTTAAGGTGTGGGCAGATACCCAGACAATTTCTAAGGTTTTACTATTTGAATATATGCGAAGAGCACCCTACAAAGTGTTCCTTTAAAATGTGTTCCATTTAAAAATTTATGTCCAAAGTTTCGAAAATGGCCTTTAAACTTCAGAAATTTAAGGAAAACTGTTTTCAAAAAAAAAAAAAAATTACAAATCCATTTCAAATTTTGCTTTTAAATATATATAAAAAACATGGTTAATTTACCTGCATATTGATCCGCTGTTTGACTGCCTTCTTGAACATAGATCCCAGTTCCCCCATGTCTTTCCACACATATATTAAGGTCGAACCCCATCGAAACGATGTCAAGGATATCTTCAAGGTATGATCCAAAGAACATGTGAACCTCGTCTTTTCCCAAAATACTGTTTGATTGTAAGCCGGGAGAACTACTTCTGGTTCGTTTGCGACGATGGCGGGGTCTCGAGATTTTGTGCTGGCCTAGTTTGACCGCTTTTCCATCTGATACCTGCTCGACAATACATGAAATTCATTAAAAAGTCAATTTAGCAAGATAAAATATCTCATTAGCATTTTATGTTGACAAATTAAAATGTTGCTATAGGAAAAATGAAGTGAACTTAGCAAGGACAAATACCAATTTATATTAATGATTTTCATATTTAGCTGTGTTGATTTCACTCACTTAAATGTTGTTTATCGATATATTTGAGGACAGCTGTATCAATTACTATTAGATTGTGCATGCCATTAATATTGAATATATGCACCCATAATTAATAAATAAGATTTATTGTTCAAATATTTACCTTTGTAGCACATAGATTTCCAACATCAGCAAGAAGATCATCATCCAGCATTCCCTTTCGTCCACCATCAGTCTTACTGCTTATATAAATAAGAGCTTCATCCTCCTCACCACTGTCCGTTGATGTATCTGCAAAAGGTCCAATCGTTGCCCTTTCACAAATTTTCCTATCATTCATTTGTTTCGGCAGGTTTTTCATATAGCGAATGAACACGGGCGCATTGCAAATCTCAAATGCCTTGGTCAACTTGATTTCATTTGATTGGTTTCGATATACATCCGGGTCACTGTTTACGTCATTTCCGGTTATTTGTGACGTCATTGAATCATCCCAACGCTCTTGGAGCAGGTTGCTAAGATACGCCCACGCGTCACTTGATTTCGATACGGGTACTAGGAGCGGGTGGCGTTTTAAGTTACGTAGGGTCCAGTATGCATTGAACTGAATCGTAAGGAATATACAGAACACAACTAGATTGTACATTAAATGAATTCCACCATTGAGTAGAAACAGTACAGCGAAAGATAACCAATAGAAGAACCAGATCAGTTCAATATCTTCACCTTGTGCTAACGCGACCAAAAACGCGAAATAGACAGCTATTTCCATAATCGTTTTGAATACTAGAAATCGGCCACAAGCACCCCTGACATGCGGATCGCGTTTAATCCGTGCAAAATAGCATCCGACCGTTATTCCACTAAGCAACATGGAGAGACCCACATAAGCGACATAAACGCCATTGCAAATCGTATTCCATTTCGGTACTTCGGCGGAATCCAAAATGTTCGATTTCGGATTGTTTCGAATGCATTCGCACGTAAATGCGTTTATGGCGCCGAGACAGAACCATACAATTATGTAAATGGTAAATATGATAACGTTCAATATGAAGCGCTGTTTTCTACTGTTATCCATGATTGTCGGTTGTTGATTGTGTTTGCGAATTTACCTATGCTTTATACGCCTTACGTTAATCAGTTTTTTTTCAAAGCACAATATTTTAAGTGGTTATTGGTTTGCAATACATTTTATGATTTCGTTCTTTCGACCGTCTTGATGCACATTTGATAAACTATATTTTAAATATAATGCATATTAAATCCGTATTTTCAGTTAATTATAGCCATGGGGCTCACAGACATATATTCCTCGATGCAGTTTAATAATTGAATTCAAAGCAAAACAAGGGTATGCTCAGATTATGCAAAAAACCTGTAAATAGAGGTTAAAACCCCAAACCCAATAACAGGGGACCATATCCTAAATGCACACTGTGTGGTCTGTATTTCGGTAAACAAAATTTGTCATTGCCATTATCGTTAACATGTATATTCGATATATCGAATTGCACACAATATGTGTTTTATATTTTAAAGCCAGCTGAAGCATAGTTTGTAACATACATGTACATGTGCATGCACTCATAAAGTAAACCTGTTGCCAGAGTACCGTTCTGGAAACATCAATTATATTTAGAATAGAACGCTTGACTTGTTATTTCACTTGTTTTTTTAAAATAAATGTGTTAAAGTTTAGTTCGATTATTCAATTCAACAAATTTTAGAACAGGGCAAATTAGATTTTGCTTATTTTGTTTCATTGAACAGTGTTGCTTCCTAACAGACCTGACGTTATCTAAAAACTTAATAGACTATCCCTTAATGCTTCCATTTTTCAATTCGTAGAAATCTCACTTAGCATGGTGTACGACTTTTGTAGTTTTTATTGCTAATGTGAATGCAGATCTTTGTTGCATTTCTTTTATAATTTTGCAAAAAAAAAAACGATAAAGATAATATATAAACATAATGAAACATGAAGTTTTATCTAATTTGATACTTTAAGGGGCTGCATCACACAATTTGGCGCAAATAGGGTAGATACAAGTAGATTTAGATTTTAGTGCTAAAATTAAATAGAAAACGTCTATGTAAACGCCCATTAGAAGACGCTGTTAACATTAGTTTTAACTTTTTAATTTAACAATAATTAAAAGAAAACATATTTAACGTATTTCTATTCTATATTTGATTCCGTCTGGATATTTACAATTGAAGCATAAGATAAATAAATGAAATCAAAATAAAGTAATGCAAATTAACTGGCGTAAAATCATTTTTGTTTATTAAAAACACTTGACTAATAATTTAAATAAACAATTGATATAATCGCATCGACATGCAATAAAGAGTCAAATTATATTTCAAAATGATAGTCTAAACACATTTCTCTCATCTTCCAGTCAATATGATTATTTTAGTTGAGAAACTTGGGGCATTTGTTTCAAGCAAGTATTTTTGCATTCCATGTTTTGGTTATATTGGATGAACCCCAGAAGATATGTAAAAAAACCCAACTAAGTGCATATCACGTTATGCCCTCAGACTGCTTCCATTCGTTTTGAAAATGACTCAGATGATTATTCGTGTACAGATAAATTACAACTGTACAACTGTAAACGAGCCTCAACATTCAACATAGTCATGTTCATGTTTATAATTTTAAATGGTTGAGCTTATATTGCATCAGTGGCATGGCAAAGACCTAGCAGTCTAGACCATGATGAACAACATTGGTTTCAACTCGTTTTTTTTTTCATCTTTTGGAAATACTTTCATAATATTTCACATCCCCTGTCTTCAAGGTATAAGCTCAATTAAGGCGGGGTTACATTGGAAGCTATTTTCTGAAATTTTCCCGGTCTTCCCATGTTTTACCTATGGACTTTTCAAATCGCTATCTAATCGCTCGTTGCATAAAAAAGTCGCATTTGGGTTTCCAATTAGAAATATAAAGAAATAAATGGCAGGCAACGTAAGTCGACACGCCACGCGGTAAATAACAGGGGCTTTATAGAAAAAAAATGCGCAGGCTTCAAGTGTGGTCAGGCCCTTACACTGAGGCTGCCTGAAAAGAGATACGAAAGGATGGTAATTTTCAAAATGCCGTTTCTATGGAAACGGGACATGTTGCCACGGTAACGACAGGTAATACGTGATGAGAAACAGAACGTTGCAAGATCGTAATAGAAAACGGTGGCCAAGCAAGCAGAGCATGCCATTTGATATCCGTCGCTTTCTTCTTTTGAGCAGATAAAGAAGAAAAGGGCATACAGTGGGTAACCCTTGACAAAGAAAGAGCGATGTACTGCTAAAATAAATTTTTGATATATAAGTACATGTAGGTGATTTAGATACTACAAAATGTATTTTTATATATGCAATTTTCTACTTTATTGTTATTTTGGGCAACGATTTGGAAGCTGTCAACAAAAACCGCGACAAAAGTATTTGTAATTTTTCAAATTTACTTGACATGTTCTAATCGAGTGAGTCCATGAGAAGCTCTGGTTTCTATTTCAGTGATTTTAAGGTTAATCTATGTTTTGTCATAAAACACGTTTGATTAAAACTAATAATTATTAAAAAATATGCATAAGATGATTTTGAATTGCTTACGTTTCTCAAAATTAATTAGAAAGATGATTAAATTGAATAAATTTACTTAAAATATTCATATATCATGAGAAGTCTACTAAAAATGATTGGCCCGAGGACCAAAAATAAGGGATTAAATGAAGGACTATGTTCACATGTAGTTTTCCCTTTCTAGAAGAAAATTAATTTACGTCATGTATATAAAATATAAATGCGTTATTAGTATTGTACTTCCTCGGTACATGAAAGGGAGGCTTACACCTACAGAAGACAATATGTAGATTCTATTAATGTGTCATAATAAAGAAAATATACACATGATAACTCTTCATCATGCATGTCAGGAAAAACTAAACCATAAACTGTTTTTAAACAGGAGTACCCAGCGAATGATTTTTAGAAGTGTGTCTAATTTGACTTCTTTCTCTGTGAAACGAATTCATTTGCAGCTTAAAGTGGTGAAATATTATTCTTTTAAGTTGAAACTTTATTCTTTGTTTGCCAGCCAGGAACGCCCGAAAATCGCTGCCAGCAAAATGTTGCCAGCAAGAATAGATACTCTTGAATGTTTCACGCCCCTCTGAAAGTCCACCAAAACTAGTATATTCCAATATTTTAGCCATAATTTGCCCAACAAATGGTTAATTAAATGCAATCCTTGCATTCTATTTACCTTATTTCTTGAAATAAAGCAAAAAGAAAAATTCCATATTTATTCTATTCTGTGAAAATGCCAGCAAGTAAGATTTCCCAGCCGAATAGATATTTCACCGAATAAATCGCTGGGTACACCTGTTTAAAGATAGCGTGTAAGGCAAATAAAGCGAAAACAACACTATCCATCATACATACATGTACATATCGCTGTAGAATCTGAAATGATGTACATTGACATGTATTTCGTAGCGAAATGTTCCGTTATTATGTAAAGATTTCATTTTCACTTTTCTTTTCTAATGGTTTATATTGATTTCACTTCTGAATAACTTATCTTCACTTTCTTTGCGATTTCTTTGGAATATTTCCTCGTATAAACAGAGGCAAAGAAAAATATGAATCAATAGCTATAGAAATGTGATCATTGATATACCTGCTATAATAGAAAATGATCCTCGTTTTATGAAATTGCATATGTGTGAATTTATTGCAAAATAATTGTAAAGCAATTAAAAAAATGTGCTTTATTTTAAATGTTTACCAGTGTTTATAAGTAGGGAAAAATGTATATGGCCATTGGTCAAATGAAATCAGACAAGTTTTTTTATATATCTATTGCACTGTGTTTATTTCTTTTTCACCACTTTACAAGATAAATCAAATTGGACAACGTTCCCCCTAAATTTTGTTTTCAGGAACTTCTCTCTGTATTTTTGATAAATGTTCTTAGCACAAATTGAGTTTCTCATACATGTGTCTTTAAATAGAATTCGTTAAATTACCACTTGGTATGCATTATGCGACCTTATGGTAGTTAATCATCAGTTTCGTCCAGAGTCTACATTTAAAAAAATCTGCTCAGATTCGCATTCGCCTAGTTTTGTTAATAGCTTTTGAGACCTTAAGAATGTCAATAAAAACATATTACTCACTATCTACATTTATGTTGTTAGAAATTCATCCTACCTGTGAACAATATCATATAGCTAATTTCCCCTGTTTGTTACACTTACAATTTGAAATATAATATATTTTTTATCCTCCATTGTAAAATGAGACAAAGACCAATCTTGCAAGTCATGCGAAGTGTCCGTACTATATTATAGGGTCAATAACGAAGGTTATATGGACACACCCACAAGCGCAGTTATTACCAATCGGATTTGAGTTGTTTCTGGTTTTTATTTGAGATTTGATTTATATTTATCAGATGAAAACTGATCTTGGTATGTATAATTATCACTCATGAAACTTGGTACCGACTTAGTATCATAAAATTAAAAGGGTGTGTAACCGCTGCGGTAACTACAGTACTAACATGGATAGCTAGCAGCTCCATGGTTTCTCTTTAGGTAGACTAGGCAGCCATACATGACTATATGATTGGTCATTTCCCCGTCATTGGTAAACCTGACAAAATGAGTTGTTTTTATCTGATGTCTCGCGAGTACACTTTGATCATCAGGAAGGAAGTTTTTTTTTTAAAGTAAAATAAAACATGATTCAAAATCTTTTTTTGTTAGTGGGTTTATTTTTATTACCATGCATAGTTTAGACGTCAGGTTAGGTTTTAACATAACAAACATGAATAGGAACTTCAATATATTAATAGTACATACTCAAATAACATTCATATTGAAATTCAAACTGAATTTCGATTATTATGTAGCGAATCACGTGAAGGAACTGTAAGATTTGAGTGTCGGCGTTTGCCATAAATATACAGTGAACCACATGACATAACACAGATTTGTATTTCGGTTCTTTTGATCAAAATGAACAACTTGTTGCAAATCTGGCAATTGCGTATCAATCGAGCAAGGCAGAGTATAATGAAAATGGCATATTCTGAAAATCCGTTCTAAAGAACACAACCCTACTTTTACGATGTCTATTTAAGGTGAGAATATTGAAATTAGCATATATATCAATGAATCTTTTCCAGGGATAACATACCCACTACGACGACCCTATCTTGGCGTGAATTTTCTATAGAGACTTTCTATAGACACCCCCACCATATATACGACCCCCACAAAAGTCGCGAATTTTAAGAATGACACAAATATCAAAGATCCTTATCTAAAGACGACCCCATACCCTATAATAAGGTGGTGAGAATGGCACCTATTCCAAAGATCCCCCCACCCCACCTAAAATGACCCCTCCCAATAATAAGATGTGAATCTGTGTGAGTGTGAATCTGTGCACTCACACATGTGTCCATCTTCTTCTGACCACCCCACTTCTCAATCCAATTTGCCGCGCTAGGTCAGCTGCGCCCACTGCTGTAGAGGAGGTTACCCCGCACAAATTGAAAATAAGCGCTGTGAGTGTCCTTAGCTATAGGGCTTACTATATGGGAGCAGTCGGTGGTTTATGTGGGTATATCTTTATTCTGATTGCGATGTATTTGAGTTTTCTTTTAGAAATGAAGAAACATGTTTTTGATCGATACGCTAATGTATTTTAACATTATAAAAGAACATATTCTGACTGTTCTGTTATGGCAGAGACTGTTCTTTTTCATATATCTGTTTTAGCTTTATGGTTTGATTTTTTTGTAATACCAGCATAAATAAGTTGTAAATTGAGCCAGGGTATTTTTTTTTATCGCATATCGATCATTTTTCATTCTAGCTAAGAAATTGACTTCAAACGCGGATGGCATCCAGTGAGATCCATTTTGAAATTGTGATCACTGGGTGCCACCAAAATAATGTCAGCTTCTGTGACTCCCACCCACCCCTTCACTGACCACTCACGCCCCACGGCTATTCATTAGCGACGGCAGCGCGAGGCAATTTGCTCATCTCAGCAAAATAGCGTCGTCGCAGTTTTCTATTTCAGGAGCAAGACAATGTCTTGTTGAGAAATTGCGGGTTTTATGTATTAATATATGAACTAAATGTAGTATTCTATTGCACGGATATTTTTTGACACGGATCACATGACTGGTAAGCCATTACATGTGACATAATTCAATGCTTATATATGTCACAAGCATACAGCACACAGCTAAAACATCATACAGGAATTCGCTACATGATAGACCATTTAATATTTTTTAATTAGGAGTCGATTTCTCAAAACATCTTAATAAATACCACGTTATGCACGGAACTCTTCAATTATGCTATGGTTGTTATTGTTGTTATTGTATGAAACACGGATGCCATCCAGCATTTGAGATATTTCACTTTGCGACATTGATGACAATAGAAATATTACTTAAGAAGACTATGGTTGAAGCGCAAATTGACAACAAATCGCTTTCTCGGCATGCCGAACTTGCGAAGGAGTTGCTCATTATTGGCTTTCTGTAGTTTACTTGTGATTATATATAAGATAGGTAGTTCTTGTACAAGACATACAATTTAGTAAATCCTTTTCATAATAGAAAACGTCAGTTAATCTATTTCTAATGTGAACATTTTTTTTCATATAAAAATTGCGAGTTGAGGAGGAAAGTGTCTTCCAATATGATGTTTTTTTCTCAGTTTTCAATCAGATGCTGAGGTCAGAGCATCATTTCAACATCAAGTGGTGCCATTACAAAAAAAAGCTTGTAATGAATACTAGTTTTTTTGAAACGAGATGGTCTTAATTATGATATGGCAATATGATAGCATATATTTTCGAGAAGTTAGTCTTGAGTAATAAATGTTAAGGTTAATAAAGAAAAAATGAAAATCTCGTCATCAGTAATATTTTTAGATATATGTCATTAGAAATGACACACACATAAATCTGGCTGATCAGGTAGAGGGATGTATACTCGATATAAATTGGACCTAGATTGAAAGTTAGATTTGTAAAAAAAAGAAACCCAAATGAATTAACATTGACCTGCAATGTTGGTTTATCAGATCAGGTCATTTATTTGGAAAACAAGGAAATGCATCCTTCAATCTTAGCCAAGCGGAAAGGTGACCATGCTCGTTGCAATTTTTGCTCTTCGATTAAGCAATATCGAAGCTCATGATAAATCGTATTGCAACAATTGAATTGAGGGTATTTGGAACGAAATTTGCTGCCCAATCATAACAGAAGTGTTGTGGGAGCAAATGCAATCATCACATCCTTTGCAGAATCGCATTTTTTTTACGAAAACACTTCAATAACGTCACGACCGAACTAATCATATTATGAATCATAATAAAATAATGTATTTTATGACAATGTTTATTTCTTACGTGTTTTTACTATGACTCTTATCAAATATGTATCAACATGGGTTAACTTATAATGTCAATTCATTTGGTAGGACCGGATACATTTGTGCATCTTGAATGTGAAGAGTCAATAAAAATGTCCATAGTTTTACAAAGTAGTTGCTGTATTCTAAAGAAGAAAATAGCACATCATTAAAATATGAATACATCCTATTGTAGATACTCTGACATAGTCTTCAAGCAATCATATAGCATATTTGCTCTAATAACTATGCACCATGGGTAAGACAATATTCACATATCCGCTATACATGTGTCTAATTTCTAATACTATTGTCATAGCAAGCCAGGCAATAATCATCAGGACCGGAATAAGAACTATAAATTAGTGCTACAAATTATGGGTCACTTGGTACCAAAGGGTATTCTATTGTTTAGCAAATTGATGGTATATGCTTATTTGCAATAAAAAGGATATCTCGTGGTTTTGATGACTTAACTCATATAATATATTTTGGTGCGCGTTAAACTGATCACGTTAAACCTATCTAGCCAGAACAAC
Organism: Hydroides elegans; assembly: GCA_001703475.1. Lineage (NCBI taxonomy): Eukaryota > Metazoa > Annelida > Polychaeta > Sabellida > Serpulidae > Hydroides > Hydroides elegans. The sequence continues at coordinate 15,675 of LQRL01165629.1, forward strand.
TTTTTTATGACAGACAATGTAAGGCCATGATTACATAACGTTTTAAAACGTGTCCGTGTTTATTGCATCCTAATCTATTCCTTATGGGAAACTCAAAACGCTAGCCTCGTTTTGGCACGGAAGGTGTATTTTGAGTTTTCCATAAGGCTTACATTGGAAAGCTCGAAAAACGTATCCGT
>LQRL01165629.1:15991-26523 GCA_001703475.1 Hydroides elegans
AATATACGTACGTCCCTTAGTATGTAATGCTTATTAATAAAGACGCACTGTACATGTAAATGTTGAATAGCCTTTAAACAATTCTAATCAATCAATTTATTTGTAAAGTATTATTAACTATATTATTCTATTATTATAGGTAGTGGTACTTTAAATCCTATGAAGAAATGAATATCTTCGCCAAGGTTAACTGTTACTTTCACCTCGCTAGTTAGCATCTATTGATAAGCCACATGTTACCATACTATCAATTTTCATTTTAATTTCTAATTGAAACAACACATGCAATCAATGATCTTTGCTGCAGTTTTATGTACTCGATTTCGTATTTTACTGCATACCTGCGTTTGTTTAGAGAATATAAAATAGTTTTATTGAGTTTCAAGTGATTAGTGTCATATCTACAGTTTATTGGTCTCGTTAATTGTGAAAAATGATATGATTAAAGATTTCATTGGATTTTATGCCATTGGGTGGCCGAGGGAAAATCAATGGAGCGGATAATAAATGATATTTATGAAGGAAATTTGAATAATCTATTTTTTTTTGCAGTTGATGGGTTGACCATAATCATTACTTACAATTGATTTGAAGAGCAGATTCTTAGCAAGTGATTTCTAAGAAATCGTATATTTTTTCAATGAGAGTGATGCTTTCGATATTATTCAGTTGATTTTAGAAATGGCTAATCAGGTATAGAGATAGTTAATATCACTCGGTTAAAATATACTTAAACGTTTAACAACTAGCATACGATGTATTAATGTAAAGGGATCCATATTTCACAAGACTCTATAACATCCTTAAACGTGAAAGTCAATGATAGCACAGATTAACGGCATCTAACATATCAATGAATATCGTATGAAAGGTTTGATGAATACCCGTATTTATCACAGTATTATGGTGCTGTCACCGAACGGCAGAAATTTCTGTAACTGCTGGAAAATTGGAAAAAAATGTATAAAATAAAATAAAATAATAACATTAAGTAGTAGGGCCTATTCCAGAGGCAGACACAAAGAGTCAATGACATCCCCTTTACATGGACACTTATTGATAAAGTACAAGGTTGTCAAGAATCAAAATCGATCTTGACAAATGAAGGAATCGCTAATTCAAAAATTAGCGATTTTTCAACTTTCTTAGAAATCTTTACATATCTGCTCCCATAAATCAATTGACATGACCGGAGTATTTCTATAAACACATGCAGCTGCTGCTATCTTTCATTGGATTTGCAATTGAAGGATTCAATGTTAAATGGTTTCGTGTATATTTGTAAGTGTTTTGATTGCTGTTAAAAAGACGTCAAACATTATTGGAATGGACTATCATATTGCGATTCTTTATTGGTTAAGATGTTCAATTATTGTAGTTTATAGTTAAAATAATGGTTTGGTTTTGATGCACTAAAACGATCGGGAAAAATGTGAAACATATGCAGCTCAGTCCAAATACAGTTTATTCAGTTATTACCTTTATGCCTGGATCCCTTGAATTGAGTATTTCAGCCCAAGCGTCCAGGCCTCTAGGTGCAGTAAACACATTATTTAAGTTCTCAGTTTCGTTTTTCTTTATTCATAGCTTGATCATGTATTCTAGAGTTTTTATGCTAAAACCAACAGCCAGCGTATTGCCGAAAGCTATGTTAGACTACATTATCCAGTTTTCCAGAAGAAAGAATATGTGTATTTATTTCGTATGTTTTAAAAGTCGTAAAGATGTTTTGTCTAAAATTCGATTCGCCATTTCAAGCAGTTTTATTTTTGAACAACAAAAATAAACCATGATCAACACAGAAAAAAAAACAACAGAAAAACGAAAACTTGAGAAAAATATAGACCAAAGCATCTTCTAATCCCGTCGGTGTTTATTTTCGCAGGAGTTAACATGAGAACTGTATCTAATCTAAGTGGTTCCCTAAATTCCAGTCAATAAATACATTTTATGTGCTGACGACTGTGAAATAGAGTTTACATGTTTTACTTTGATGCTTTAATCGTACTGATGCTGTAAAAGTACAAGCAATTAGCAAAAAAAAAAAAAAGGTTTGACTTTCCGTTCTAGTTTTGCCATCGTCTACAGGAGAACAATTCTATATGAGATTTGTATTCACAATAATACAGAATATTCAATATATATTGTTATCAGATAATGATTATTGTGTTATGATTCGAAATGTTAATGAAATGTTGGCATAAACTAGTCAAGTGTTTCTCGGATGATTTGGAAAGTTTGATTTAAACAATTGATGGGCTCCGTGCAGCATTGTGTTAAGTCAGAAATAGACGTTTTGAGAAAAGATGCATCGAATGTGTCTAAATTGGTCATTCATTGAAGGATTGACTAATGTCTTAATGGAAATATAATAATTATGATCGCATTGATTTCAAAGCATTATATAAGTATATAACATTGATCCATTATCCTGTGCCACTGTGCAATACATTTTGGCCAAACATTTTAAGTCGTCTTAACACATTGTTGCACGGATCGAGCCCTTCAATTTTTGAATCACTATTGATAGATATTATAAATGTAATACTGTATTCAAACCAAAGATTATATACAAAAATGAAGCACATAGATATACCAACAACAGTTTTATTTATCATATAAGTATTCATAATCAAAACAAGTACAATATATTCATTTGTAATCCATCTGTTTATACATATCTCATATAAATTCGCATTTTGTAACTTACAAAATAATGAACGATAACGTACTTCAATACATGTCAAAATAGAAGCTGATACCATATTACAATTTATATGCAGTCAAACGTAACAAAATATAACAATATATTCTCAATATACTCTCAAATATACTTTTCAGTGTTTCATTATTGTGATATGCTAGTGCCGTACAGTACCACATACCCTACAACACAAAACATTTGATGTCACCTTTCAAACAATATTATCCATATCTTTTATGTTTTTATGTTCAAAGCACAACTATATACAAATGTGGATCATTTCAAGTGTTCCATCCGGAATACACATTAAAAACTAGACGCGTGTGGAATCAGAGGCTTACTGTAAACACAAGTCTGATTAGTGTCTGAAAATAAATAACTCTCAAAATATGACACTCTAGGCAATGCAAAATAACATCTCTTAAACAAAATGAATGGTTGAGATCAATTTTAAAGAGATTATATGGGACTTCTGCTCATTTTAAGATTAGAATTTTACATTAAAAAACAAGCTTAACAAGGTCTATCAAGGGAATCACACTTATTTTGCACACAATCACACATTTGGCAAAATACCTTCGTTCGGATAAATATAAAATATATATTTCATTTCAAATAACCGTTGGATAAAATATATTCATCAATCATAAAAAAACGATTGGGGTAAAGATCTTGATGGTAAAGTGAGATATAATTTTGAGACCATCTCATTTGTTCTGTTTCTTTATATATAACTCTTCCTATATGTTTATCATAATCATATTGGAAAACATATTTTTTATCTATATCTACAATGCCTGTTTTCCTAAAAGTTTTCTACCAATTTTTTTTTAACTAGACCGCTCAAAACATTTCTCTAAATTACGTTTCTGAGATTCCAGCTTTTGTATATATACAAAAAACACTGATTTCGGTTTCAAACTACACCGGTGTAAAGATTTCAAGCTACCCCCAATTTGAAGCTACCCCCCGGTAATCTGAAATCGATTTCAAGCTACCCTCCCGGTAATTTGAAATCGATTCGAGGCTACCCCCACCGATTTGAAACTACCCCCCTCCGATTTTTTAATATTAGTTTTTTTTATTCTTTTTTATTAAATTGTTTATCAACTTGTAAGGCTATTTGGTATCATATTGAATTGCAATAATCTCTTAAACCCAAAAGGGTGGTGCGCGTCGCATAAACAAAGGGTTATAATAGTATGATACTGATCCCCTGAGTATGTTTGCTTGTTCCATGTTCACAGTTACACATGCTTGGAGGTACTTAATAAATGGTATACCATAGTTAAAATCAGTAGTGTTTGAATTCTACGAAAATAAAAAATAAAACGTTTTAAACTCGAAACTTCTCTTTTCCTTCTTTTCAAATAACACATTTAATTAAACGTTTTGCTCCATATACATCCATATTTTTCGACGTTGCCGACTCGAAACATTTATTTTAACATTCTCAAATCACACATTAATCTAAACATTTTCAGACAAAAACATTAATATAGAAATACATAGTAAGTAAGTACCTAAACGAAATAGAACCCCGGAGTATAAGGGATCAGTGACATACCTTAACGGCCCTGCTGTTAATACAACGCGCACAACCCCATATTTTTAGGCTCAAGGGATTAGTGCGCCACAATATGGTGTCATATGGTCTTATTAAATGGATTAATTAACTGTTCGATTAAAAAATTAATGAAAATAAAAAATAAAAGGGGGGTAGTTTCAAATCGGTGGGGGTAGCTTCAAATCGATTTCAGATTACCGTGGGGGTAGCCTCAAATCGATTTCAGATTACCGGGGTAGCTTCAAATCGATTTCAGATTACCGGGGAGGTAATAATTAGGGGGGTAGCTTGAAATCGTTACACCGGAAATACAATTGCTCAACTATGTCTGTAATTTGCTCAGTTTTTTTACTGCAGCTGTTGCTTGCTAAATGAACACCTTATTTGTAATTTTAGTAGTCATTTGAAAAAAAAAATATATATTTAGACTTAAACTCAACTGGCAAGAAAGCGCAATGATTTGTTGATTTGGAATATTGGATCAAATAATAAAACTGTCTTCCTATAAAAAAAACTCTACCTTTTACTGCAAACTTCTGATGTTTACATAAAATCCATGGTCTTGTGCACTATCCAGCATCACAGAATCACAGACACGAACGAAACAAAAAAATTGCCTCTTTTATGGTTTTTGATTTATCGTTTGAGTAATCAAGTACAAACTCTGGTTATTTAAACAAAATTTCTCCACAAAACATCTATAAACAAAATGAGATTTATATTTAGTAAAATTAGACAAAACTTGTATAGCAGTTTCTCTTCTACTAAACGCTTCAATGTTGAAACATGATTACTGTAGTGTCCAATATTGACTAACACAAAAAGCAATTTAGCAAAGAACACATTTTCAATAGATAATTTCTTTCTTAAAACATGGCATGCTGTTTTGGTTCTGCTTGAGACCTCAGCCAGAACTATTAATTATACGAGGGCACTTAACGGTTTATTCGGGTAAATGTTTATTCTTGTAGCAGCTCTTCCTTGCTTGCAACATTTTCAGAACAGAACAAAGATTTTTATCGAAACGATTATTTTACTCAAGGATTGTGTTTATAAATACATCAACCAATGTAGATTTGTCTAAATTTAGTCTCTTTAAACGAATGTGTGAGAGAATAACCTTACAAACATTTGATTTATTGAAATCTTTATTCTGGTAGAAGATTGTATATTTGCTTGCGAAAGCATTTCTGGGTTCCTTGCTTGCAACTTCCGAATAAACATTTTGATGCAAATCAAAAAAGTAAATCGTTGAGTGCCCCTCATTATATAAAACATAACGTTAATACAAAGTCAGTAAAATATTGCAATAACATCGTGAATTTAGATGTCAGAGTCTTGTTGGACGCAGACGTCAGATGACAGTCTGAAGATTTTGAATCTATAGGGATTGATGTTTGAAAAACAGGATGTCATCTCTAAAAGGAACGGACGTCGCCCCAGAGGCCTAAGTGATTTGTTTTCGAACAGAATTTGGCATCAATAGAGTCAGGGTCAATAGAAACCAATGGAGTCTGAGTAGGCGACTGCGTTGAAACTTAATACTTAATGAAAACAGTCCTAATTTCGCCATTTCATTAAAAAGTGAGTACTCAGACGAGATTTGAGAAGGGCGCCAGTCGCGGATGCCCCCATTTTGGATATAATATACATATACTATACCATGGTAAACATTTTATCCCCTGTTCGTTTCTTAATATTATATATAGATACAGTTCATGCCCGTGTTTTAAAAATATTATTTGGAGCCGTGTATGGTACTCAAGACAGTCACACACCACTGTACTTACCAGATTCTATATGAATATGTTGGCAATGCGACAAGTAAACATAAACATATGTCCCTTTATCAGCGTCTTACGACCTTTTTGCTTGCTCTACAAGCAAGACAAGACAGCCGCTTTTAACAACCAACAGCTGAATAGTAGTGTCCCAACAGTTTTGCGACCAATATCTCTACTCGTAAACTAAGTAGTTTATAGAGACGGTAGCCCCTTACTCGTAAATTAACTAACTACTCCCGCGCGATCATAAGGTTGAGTTCATGTGATTAATCATTTATAGCGCCGCGGGGCGCGCCACAGCGGAGGGCGAAATTCAATTTATTTTCGCTTTTCGTACTCAACAATGTTCCCCGCAGCAAAAGCACATTGTTATCATCCTTCACTCCCACTCATTGTTGTGACTATAAAATCGGAGTCTTCCGCGAAATGTTTTTTTTTTCAGAGTGGTTTTCTGGGTGGGTGCAAACGGAAATCCATCATTTGTTTTGAAGCAAACAACTGATCGTTTATAGATAGAAGCGATTTTTGAGGAGTAGCTATGGCACTATATTATGAACGAGTCTGACTGGTTTGTCAGGGCTTTTTGAACAGGATGATATTCTGTTCGATCAGCTATCCAATAATTAATTCGGCATATTAACAATTTAATTCGGTTATTAACTCATATATTTTCATAAAGCTTTTTCAGTGAAATGCTTCATTTGTGTCTTTATATATCCGCAGACATGGTTGTTTTAGTACATGTATATCGTATCATGGGGATTCGTTTAAGAATTGTCCTCTTATTTCACTAAGTTCAATATCATTTCATAATCAAATGTCTCATTATTGGAACATTGATGCAATCAGATCAATGACCAATGACTATTCGTGATCAGTATTTTATCATCCGTCATCTCATGTTTTGTTCTAAAATGTTCACGCATTTTCAGTCGGTGCACTAAGCTGTTTCATCATAGGTGTCATCTCGATCTTCTCTTCTTTTACAGCATCTCCATTCGGCTGCTGTTTTTCCTCCAAAGCCCCATTCACTCCATTCACACCACCACCGCCCTCCGTAACATTATTGGCACAATACTTCTTTTCCTCCGCCATTTTCACATCGTCCTTATTATCGACCGTCATTTCCGTTTTGCAGTCCTTTCTCACTTCCGGGTTATTCGTTTCGACTGTCGTATACTGTGTCGCATCGGTGTTACCATGGTAACAATGGCGGCTACTGCGGAAAAACAGCGCGGGCAGAACCGTTTTGAATTCCTTGCGGAAATTCTCGTTCATCCACGCGTACAGGAATGGGTTATAGACCGTGGAGCTCATGGCGATGACATGTGCAATGAAGAATACCAAATAGAAGTAATCCCAATAGGCGAATGATGACTTTTCGGAGCTCATTAGGACTACGTTGAGTGGCAGCCAGCATACAACGAAAATCGAGATCATCGCGATTAACATTTTATTCGTGCGACGCTTCCGGCGAATCTCCATTTCATCCCTATCACGTGACCGACATCCGGTTCCCACGGTACGTTTCGAACGACTGGCGAGAACGCGCGAGACTTTCATGTAGCAGTACGAGATGATGCTACACGGCACTATGTACTGCAAGATAAGACTGGTCACGGTGAAGAATTGTCGTGCCGTGTGTCTGGGCCATAGCTCGGTGCAGATACGCTTGCCGTTCTCGATTTTCACTTTTTGGTAGATACCCAGTGGGAGTGAAATCGAAATGGAAATGATCCAGATTGCAACGATTAAGAGTAAGCAAACGGTTGTCTTCATACGCGGCTTAAACGGGTGAACGATAACGAAATATCGATCGATCGCTATAGCGGTTGACGTCAGCGTTGACACATAGACGCAAACGCCCAGCGACATTGGTAATATATGGCACACGGCCTCACCGAATATCCACTCTGAGAGAAAGGCCGAAAGCGGGGTAAAAGGGACTGCTAAGAGGCACATCATAATGTCCGATACGGCCAGGTTAGTGATGAATATATTTGTTATAGTCTGCATGGATTTATTCCGCACTACCACATATACAACAAGACAGTTACCACTCACACCTATTATGAATATTAGTATATAGAACATAATTACGATGAGACGTGTCCATAGAATGTCCATGAAGCCATTGCCGCTTAACCCGGATTCGTCCTCCTCCATATTGGTCATATTAGTCGGTTCGACTATCGTTTGTCCCGCTGTCAGATTCGCCATCCTGTTAAAGTGTTTAACGAGAAATGTTGTAATTCAATACACTGAAGGTAATTGAATTTTGGAGTGACTCGTTTTGGAGAAAAATCAGAGCAGTTGATGAAACGTCAGAAGAAATTAGTAGTTGGTTCTATATTCCGGGTCTATAGATGTTTCATTAGGATTTAAAGAAAGCGACGTTCAGTTTATTTATCGGTGAAAAGAAGTCTGTTACTTTTTAGCGACATATAACTTTTTATCACTAAAAAGGAAACTATTACCGTACTTTTAAGTGACGTGTTGTGTATTTATCGTTAAAGAAAATATTCCTTTAATGTTACATGCAGTTACTTTAATCGGGTCCCTAAAGAGTATATAATCTGAATTTTGCGTCAATATCGCATCATTTTATGACAGAGTATGACATACTTTTCTCGTTTGTTGCGAGGTGTTTCCTTGAAATCGAGTCTGATCAATTGCCCTAATTACGTATTCCCTCTCGTTTGTTAGTAGTGTGTTTAGTAACATTGGTCCATATAATCAAACGATGTAGCTATGAAGCTGCAAATGCAAAACACTCTTTGAAGTTTGCTCTGAATGCTTCAATCCTTTCATTTGATTTGTTTTTCTCACAATTCAAGAATCCAGGTATTTACATCCTGTTATCCAGTTAGGGATTTCACATTGACATTTTTGCATTGCATGCCTTTGAATATTTATTAACAAATGTTGTAGATGTCCAATGTTTCTATGAGGAATGCTATTTGTTCAAGATTCCGAAGCTATAGTTTTTTGAAAATAATGAAATATTTTCGTATGCAGTTTGTAAAATATATTTCATTAGATTAACAAAACGAGTATGGAACTATGTATATCCTCTCATAGTTCACCGATTCGATGTCTAGAAATAGTTACATTTATCCCGTATGCGCATTCCTATTTGTTAAAATTCCGCTGTTATTTTTATTTTTAGTATTTTAACGCAAATATTGTATAGTTAGAGATGCAATTGCGACCAATGCTTTTATAATTTTTATATATCCAGTGTATATCATCTATCCTTCCCAATTCCGTTTCCTACTACAATTCCAGCAATCCTCTCCAACAGGTTTCCAATTATTTGTCAATGCTTCAGATATTCCAAAGGTGTCTCCAAATGAATACCATCTCTACAACATGTGTTTGTCTTTTATATGGCTTGTGATATTGCAGGTAGTATAGCAAATAGCAAACGCAATGCTACTGCGCCTGTAGTTATATGGCATCATCATTCGTGTCTCTCCTACTCCTTAATACCTTTTCTCGCAGAGCTGCAACTAGCAGAGTTGAGCAGAGTATTTAAGCATCTATGCTGGTTGGTGGGTGCTGCTGGCTGCTGCTGGGGGTGTATATTGGTGGTGATGGGGTGACAAAGCTGGATTGGCGATTGGGTGGATTGGGGTTCAGGCCCTGTAACATAAAAAAAGTTTAAATATATGTAAGTTGATTTGGATTGTTAAAATTGTGCATGAGTTATTAGCAGATTCAGAGTGGGTTTGTCTGACGCATATACCCTTTAACGCGGCAAACTAAATGCATTTAAATATGGGTCTCGATGGAACAAAACCTCTATGATTAAAATATGGATCAGCAACTGCGAATGAACACATAGCCTTAAATACGGTTATAAACTTTTGCTTCGAAATGACTGATTTTATACAAGTTTTGACTACGAAAAAGGAAAAACATAATAAAAAGTGTAAGCCCATGTTTTTGTTGTTTTCGGTAGAATAATACCTCCCATACACAGATATAAATTGTCAAGCATTTTACTCTATGGCATATTATCACTCATCTCACTTTATCGTCTGAGGCCATCACTTTGCTTATCTGAACGATTTGGATCGAATTGCCCATCCATCCATTAGTCATGGTTTGTCATGCAATGGACATGGTAATTGCGGAACTTTCGACATGAAAATATCTTGTATATCGAAAGTGTCGGTTGATTCAGCAAAACATTCAATTAATCAACCTTTCGTATCTGATTGGCGGATTGCAAAGTATGCTAAATAGATTGTGCTGCCCTCAGAGTGATGTTTTGGACAGAGCTAATACATGACCTTTTTCTGCACAATTCTTGGTTTCACTTGGTTTTGCCAAATACAATTGGTGTTTTGCGAAATATAATCTGATTTATCGTTATTTTGTTGGGTTTATCTTATCTATATAAAACTTTGATATATCAAATTCAGGATAAACCACCGTCTAAATAGGGCTTATTTCATTGTGGGTAACCCAT
>LQRL01165657.1:3171-15991 GCA_001703475.1 Hydroides elegans
GGGTATATACATTTTTCATGTGTGTGTGTTGACGGCATAGTAGCGCGATATATGCTGCACGACTGCCGTGAAACAGCCATTGGCGATCCGCTGCAGCTGCTTGCGTGTACATTCATGTACATAGTTGTAATGCATCTTGCACTCGGATTATTGGAAAATTTAAAACAATATATAAATTATATCATTTGGTGCATAAATAAATATTTCAGGTTGATTGTGAAACATATCACATTACAGACATTCAGAATTTTTGATTTTTTTTAAGTCATTGACTTGTGTTTCAATGTTATTTGTATCAACGTTAATCGCAGATCATTATTATAAAATAAAACAATATATAATAATTCTCGTATAGGTTGATCACTTAATGGATTATCAAACTGTGCCTTATTTCAAGGAAAACCATAATGAACAAGCTGGTTGCTTATTATGAAGAATACGTGAAAAAATACTTCACTCAGCCGAAAGACTCACCACTTGCGGAGAGATGGTACAATCCATTCACAGCCGCCGCCACGAGTTGCCCCCCTCGCACGCCGGCCACGTCAAACACTGCACCCATGTCGCCCTTCTCTATCGTCCTCACCCGCTCGAGCGCAGTCGAGTAGATCGTTATTCCGCCTTTGTGACATTGATAGAGCTGACCGTTGATGAGGCGGAGGCATTTCAGGTAGCTACCAGGAACATCTGCCGAGTGCTGACGCCGCCACCGTCTAGTGCTCACCTGAGTCAGTGACTCAGAGCCGCCACTCGTCGCGATCTGATACAGTTAATTAGAAAATTGATAACATGACTATTTTGATCATCTTCTTTATTGACTATCCATACATTGAAAACACCATTTTTAAAAAAATGCTTTGAATTAACAAGATATTCAAACAAGATTGTCAAGGACAATGACCCAGCTTTAGTTTATAGATATGACGTAACCTCTTTTAAGTACTAGCAAGCGCATTTTGTTATTTTAAAAAAAAAATATGACAGGTACGTGTAAATGCATACGCCGGTAAAAAAGGTCATGGTACCTATTTGTTTAAACATCTGAATATAAAAAGAAATTGTTAGAATTCTTTTAATAATTTTAGCATCATTACAAGGAATAGGTTGTACAAGCTGGGATTCGAACCTACAAACATGACTATGATTACGATGTTATATCCCTGAGCTACAGGCCCACACGCGATATGAATGAATATATAATTAATGTGTATGAGTACATTATGACCCGGCCATTATATCAAATCAAAGACTTTAGATAAGATTTGGTTATTCCCTATAGGCACCATAATTGAGAATATTATTTCTGATATGTTCTGAAGGAAAAATATTTTTGAGTTGAATCCAGGATCGAACCCTCGAATTTGGATCATGAAGACGATACACGACTAACTGAGCTATTCGGCCTGGTGTGTAACAGCTGTGATCTAAACTAACATTAAAATTAACAGACATAAAAATCAATAACTTGAAGGTATGCGTCAATGAGAAAAAATGCGCGTGTCAACCTTTAGATATCGCAATCACCCAAGACACAAAACTCCGCATGACCAACCTTTCTGCTTACGACAGGTTTGGTCGTGTATTTAATACACCTGTCTTACCGATAACAGTCGGTATATGATCATGGGGAATGGGCTATTTTTTTAAACTATATAGAAGACCAAATTGGGCGAAAATGGCGGACTTCACCATGGCGAGCCAAGAGGGTCAATCGACCTATAAAGCACAAGCCGGTATGAGGGTACCTTAAAGGAGCTTGGGTTGAAGTTTGAAAGTTCTACTGTCAAAACTGTGGGAGGAGATAGGTTAGAGAGGAAATAGTTATTATCTCTATAGAAGACCAAATTGGCGGTTTTTGCGAAGTCCACCATGGCGAGCCAAGAGGGTCAATTGTCCTATAAAGCACAAGCCGGTATGAGGGTACCATAAAGGAGCTTGGGTTGACGTTTGAAAACTCTACAATCAAAACTGTAGGAGGAGATAACTTTTTACTAAAAAGTTTACTAAACAACTAACTAAACCACTAAATAACGGCGGACGACTCCAACCGATTGCACAAACCCAGTTTTCGTTTCACGAAAGCTGGGTTAAAAAGAAATCAACTGCATGCAAGAATAAATTAAGTAATTAATTCAACTTCAATTCTATGCCCATAAATTTGTTATCGAATTATTATGCATATATATCCATTGTATATTTAACTGTTACATATGAAGTAATGTTGAACATAATTTATATTATTCGAATTCAATTATTTTCAAACAGATTTATACAGATCGACTGAGTGATTACAATACATGTATAGCGTAAAAAAAGTAATTCCCTGGAAATCAATTATAACTTTCAATGATATTTGGAACTTTCAGGGACATTTCGATATTACATTGTTAAGTTATGGACATATCAAATTAAAATATATATCATTAATATTTCTTGTATCTAACCTGAAGCGAGATAGTGCCACTTTTAACGTCGAGCCGCGCAGGCTCGGCGCTCCATTCCTGTAGGCAACGAAATTGTAGAGCAATGCTTTCGATCCGCATGTCAGGGTGCTGCGTCTTTTCCACCAGCTCATTGACCTTTTGTACCACAGAAGCAGTATCTATTGATAAATTAGGGTCCTTCTTTTTGACGATATTTTCGTACTTCTGGCATTCTGTCTGTAAATCGCGAACCTTCTTTTCTATTTTGTCTTTCTCGCGGCCTAGTTCAGACGAGTGCTTTTCCGTTTCGGACAAAATTGATTGGTCAATGCGATCAAAGCAAGTTTTTACTTTATTGATACACTCCTCGCGCAATGTCCCGGACTGTGCGAGTGTCCTCACTTGGATGTCCTGTGTGTTACGGATTTCGCTTTCAAATTTTGCAACATATCGCTGAAATGCATCGATCTTCTTTTTCAATATCTGAATTTGATTTATAATGGACGTGCTGACTTCTTTGTTTTTGTCTGAGAGCTTTTCAACGCGATGATCCTTTGAGATTTTTGCTTTGAGGTGGATCTTTTTGCATCTTGAGCAAATCCATTGCTGGCAATCTTTACAAAAGAACGCAACAGCATCACCCTCACAGAGTTCACATTGACGGGAAGCCTCTACATCGTCAGGCGCTGGAGCGGAGGGCTGGGTACTTGGCCCCGAGGCCACTGCAACAGAAGTTGGGCAAACTCAGCCTCTTGTCTCTTCAATGCCTTATCATGCTCTTTATCCTTTTCTTTCAGTGCCTCAATGAATTCCTCCAATCGAGTGTCATGGACTACTTGATGTACATCGCTATATTCTCTACAGGTAGGACACTGCACTCTGGATCCCCTTACAAGTTTCTCAAAACACTTTTCGCACAGGTTATGGCGACAGGGAAACAGTTTTGGGTTAACGTATAATTCACAACATACAATACACTCGGTAACAATGTCGGCCATTATACCTTTATATGTTTATTGTTATTTATTTTATTTTCAATTGTCATAGAATAATTATTATTCGTGTCTTTTATTTTTTCTCATATGTCTAAATATCAAAATCCATTTACACATTGAATAGCACTGTCCAGATACCCATGATACAATACAGATGCATTTGCATCAAATTCGACTGTAATTATTTGCTACTGCGTCATTGTACATGTATATCCAATAATATATATGTCTGATGTATATGAAATTGTTCCCCCTAAAAAGAAAGATTTAAAAACACACCATTCCTGAGGGTATATTTATGTTAAGTCTAGCTTTTCATACAACGTACTTTTATTGATCCAAAGGTGAATGGCCTGTGTAGTTTTCATTTCTAAAAATAGAGTTAATAATGGACATATTTGCGTGGCAGTCTCTGCATTCAGATACAGTACTTTCGCAGAGGTAAACATGACCTAGATAATAAGTATCTCCATTGCCAAACAAATGATGTAGAGTCTATCTGATTTTCGATGACAACTTAATGACGGTTTGGATCTTCCTATCAACATTATGTAATGTATTAATCCATTAAGTTTGTTTATATTAGTCCACGTTAACAATAGATATATTAAAAAGGTCTTTTTAAATCCAATCCCGGTAATATTGACAACGAAAATCTATGCAATGGTGCTATGAAACGGGATGCTCATTTGGTGATGATGCGTTAAACATGTACAGCTATATCAAATATGTCGGTTTAACACATATTGCATTGCATCACATCCAATGACAGCACTTGTTGTTATGATTTTTTCATAGTGTCACGTGACAAATCGGGACCGAAAAGTAGAGTCAGATACAGATTTTTGTCTCTAGATACAGATATAGTCTCCAAGCAAACGGCTATCTGAAACCCGAGACAGTCTCCGAAACGTATCTAAACCCACACAAATATGCCCTATGCATTCGAAAATATGACAGGTTACTGATATAAAACCCATGAAGGGTCGAACGTGAAGGTCGTTCTGTAGGGAAGCAAGCAGTGTTTGTTCCCTTTCGAGTATATTTGATTGAATACGAGATATCATGTGACTATGTTCACTGCAGAGTATTCGGTTCTGGAACCTTATTTGGTTGAGGGTTGATGACCGTCACGTGGTGCAAACAAGTAGAGTATACATGTATGTCTGGGGGTTTCAAACAGGACAGTTACAAAGAGCGAAAACAATCTAAAGTTATCAGAATGCAGGGTAAGTGCATGAGCAGTTATTTCAGGAATCTCAGACAAATAAATACATGTACATTGGCGGTCCCTGTCGGGTTTTCGTTAATATAAAGCGGTGCGACCCCCCCCCGTCCCGCGTTTTTTCCAGGATACCCTAACCCACAATTTATCTCTCAAAATGTGTTAGCGAAACATATGCATTGATCGCTGTAATTAGTGATGCTATAACGAGAGCACTCAACGATTTATTCGGGTAAAAGTTTATGCTTGCAGCAGCTCTTCCTTGCTTGCAAATTTTTCATAACAGAACAAAGATTTTTTTCGAAACGATTATTTTACTCCAGGATTATGTTTGTAAATATGGCAACCAATGCAGATGTGTCTAAATTTAGTCTCGGTAAACGAATATGTGCGAGAATAACCGTACAAACATTCATTTTATTGAAATCTTTATTCTGGTAGGAAATTGTATATTTCCTTGCAATATCTCTTCTGGGTGTCTTGCTTGCAACTTCAGAATAAACATGTTGGTTTATATCAAAAAAGTAAATCGTCGAGTGCCCCTCTTATAAGATCGCGACAATTTAAGTGATTCGTCACAGGTCAAGCATAACATGAAAAAAACACATCACACATCTTTCATAAAGCCTGTACAACCATAAATGTAGGAGATTTCTAAATAAAATTGCAACAACTTATGATTAAATGCCAAAAAGGTTGCCAAATTGCATTCAAATTTCAATGAATTTGTTAGATGTGATTCAAAGCCGTACAAATATATGTACAAAGCCGATAGCAAAAAGCATTTGACAAGAAAACCTGGTGTAATCATATTGTCATTGTTATTCATATCAAAATATTAAATTGTATTTTATCGATATCATTCATCCCATTTATATATCACTGAATTCACTGCAAACAGTGCTGCGTCAAATGTTCTTAAATCTTGAAACATCTTCTCGCAGTTCAATGCATCATATAGAAAAAGTTAATCAGTGTTGAAATAAGCTTAATAGATTCTACGCTGATTTGCATCAAAATGTTTATTCTAAGGTTGCAAGCAAGTAACCGAGAATAGATATTACAAGCAAATTTACAATTTCCCACCAGAATAAAGATGTCAAAAAATCATATAGAATTTATGCATCAGGTTACTCTCGCAGAGATTCGTTTACAGAGACTCAGTTTAGATATATCTACATTGGTTAATATATTAACAAACATAATTAGACAGTAAAAAAAATCGTTTCGAAAAAAAACTTTGTTTTTTTTTTCTGAAAAAGTTGCAAGCAATGAATAGCTGCTGCATGAATAAACATTTACCCGAATAGATCGTCGAGTGCCCTCGCTTATACATCCCAAATCCTACATCTAAACGGTAGAATCTTATAGTTGAAAACTAAAATAAGTTATGCTTTAAAATATTAAAATAATAAGCATCGCAGACAAACAAATCAAAACGATGGATTGGGGATGTACATGTACATGTATATGCACTATCAGTTCTTCTCATAAAATGCTTCAGTGGGTCTAGACCCCCTCTCCCGTGATAAGACCGACTCTCTCCCGAAGACTAAACTCTCCCTAAATTATTTCGTTGAGATTTTGCAAAACACGTTTATTCCCTAAATGATTTCGTTAAGATTTTGCCAAATACGTTTATTGATTGATATCAAATAGAAAAAATGAAATTTGTATGGGAACATAATGTATTGAAGGTGCGAAACTGAGACTTTCTTGAGTGCATTATTGTAATGCAAGTTATAGATGTACATGTAGTTACATGTATATTAAAGCTTTGCTCGCCATTTTTAGGTCACAATAAACACAATGTTTATCGTAATTGACATACTTTCTTTGACTCTGCCTGTGTTTGCGTTTGCGTCGGTGTCTTCGTTGATTTAATGCAGCAGCTCTACGGTGCTAAAAGGCAGGATTTACCATATTTTGTAACAATTTAAATTCCGCAAACGAAGACGCAAAGACCCGCAGACCGCACTATTAAGTTTATATTGTACACAAATACGTTGGCGTCCGTGTTAGAGCCATTGTCTTCATTTGGCGTTTACTCGTGATGATTATCTCGAAGTATAACAAAATAATAAAATGAATTCCATAAATCATAGGAAAGTTTTTTTATTGTAAGTCATTCTATACGGTAGCTCTTCTAATAAAGGATGAACTGGTGTTTATACTGATATATGATATATATGATATATAATGATTAAATAATTATTATAATGATATAGAATCTAGTTTTCGATGCAACATCAAAAACCCAGATGCCAAGGCAGGCACACTAACGGACTGTATATCTTAGAATAAGAATAAGCATCATGCCACATTGATTCGATAATTATTACAAGTGACTTAATCACATACTACTTCTACTTAGGAAAAGCCCATTTAGATTCTTAAAGTTGAAATCATGCTTATATTATTTATAATTTTAAGAATAAAACTTTAAAACTGTAGATTCAAACTTTAGATTACATTATAATCCCGTATGCAAATGAGGGACTTCCAAGATATATGAATGCCCTTCCGTTCATAAACGCATTTTGACATCACCAATTAATATAAACAAAATAAAATCAAGCGTAAGCCATAACTTCAGCGGTCGAAATATATTATTTAGGCTATTATATTTTTATCAGAGTATAGTTTTAAATGTTTCATTGATGTATTATTACAACTAATAATGATAATTATTATTTGTTCCTCTATCATATACATGTACGTCTTTGTCTGCTCAAACTGTTATGACCTTGATCATCCAATCATGACCTTACATACATGACCATTCATTTATATGATCATCGAAATATATAAATACAAATATTAATTATAGTTTTGTGTGACAATTCATCATTGAATTTAACCAATCACACCAGTGCTATCAGCAAAACATAACTGGCTCATACAATGCCCTAAAGAGTGCCACTTCGAAGTACAATTGACAAATTAGAAGTGAATTCTTAGTTGGATTAGGACAAACAAATTTGTTTTTATTTATGCAACCATTTGAGGATAATTGTAGATAAAACTTGAATGCTCACGATAAAAATAGCCCTGATGGCATTCTTGCCATGACCACAAGTGGGTTTAGTTCAGACACGAAGATTGGCGTCGATGTCTCCGTTACATCACACAGGAGCTGTTTAATTGTAATTTGCGCAGCTCACGTGTATGGAATTAAGTACATGCAACTTAACGTTGAAATAATGATGACGATTCTGGATCAATTGGGTGCGAAACAATTATGTCTATTTAATGATTGATAACTCTATATGAAAAGATGCAAGCATTTAGGTCATATCAACTTTGACCATTTTAGCTTTCATTTACATGCGATTATGTATAAATTGAGCCTATGTGATTTCGTTGCCCGGCCACCATGCCCCTTAGTTACTATTTCGTCTCAAGCTGATTATCATAGTTTCTTGATGATGTAGTTGTAGGCTTGCAAAAACGTTATTTCAATCCACCGTACGCCACACGAGGTTGTGGTCCATATAAGTTTCTTACACAGAGTGTTTGAATATCTGGTCAACATTTTAAGAAATTAATATATGTTTTTTTTTCGAAAAAAAAATCTGAGAATTCCGAATGTATGCGTGATGATGTTGTGGAGCGTTTGAGAGGATCTACACACCCTATGTGTACCGGAATAGACACAATAAGCTTCTAATCATTTAGTACAGTTCGAAACCTTTCACAGATAACCAACGTTATCTATTAATCTGTATTAAGCAGGCATTGAGAAGGCAAGGTGCGAGGTACGAGCGACTCGCAAAGACAGTTCACACCGACATCATAAAAATAGTAATACTCTTATGCCTGTTAGCGGCTCTCAAGCATCCCGGAGTATCATCAAAGCATGAATACCGAGCTGTGTCATGGCGGGGGCCTTTGACACATACTCGTGTGGAAATGTGTAAGCCGACACATCGGAGTATCGCGGGTTCAAATCTCTCAACGACGTGCATCAGTATCTATTGAAAAGAATGCCAGTCGATTGTTTTGAGCGGTTTTTAGTCATTATTATGCGCTAATAATGAATAAGTTGCACTTTTATTGTTACGTGACATAAACATATTAACTGTATCGTCGTATCTTGGTTAGATATCATTGAAAAGTGAAACTATTCCACGAGAAGCAATAACTAAACTTTTTATAACCATAAAAAGAAAACGTGCTCAAGATTGATGGAATATAAAATAAGTTTGAAGAATTAAGTCAAAAAAGTTCTTATTCTGATTAAATTTCCTTTGTTATTCATAATTCCCCATATGAAAAACTGTTTTGGACGGAAAACTAACGTTATATTTCGGTGTCCTACATTAGAGGCCAAATCAGGCTCTTCAACCATCAATGTGATGATCGTAAGCTTTAGTCCGTCTGCGTCTGCGTTTGCTTCTGCGACTGTGCCAGTCTGTGTGTGGCATTATATCCGTAATCTAATTATGTGTTTTGCATCATTCTATTGAAGGGCCTAGAGCATAAACATGTTTAGTGCGAAAAACATGTTTGTCAGTTAACAACACAGTCTATATTTTTGATATGTGAACTAACATCCTAATGAGAATTAAGGTCATTCGATGAACATTTATTGACAAGTTTCACGTTTGAAAATAATCAAAATACTGGTTTGGACCGTGACATTCAGTGCGAAACATGCGTTAACCTGTCTATTGCAATAAAAATGTTATTCGCATTTAGTTGTTCATGTAAAATACCTATATTTGCTTTATACGAAAACCAATTTATGTATCGTGCATAAATATGTCTTTCGCAATAAACATATTGAATATTTGTTATGATTTTCTGCAACTTTTAAAGCCATTTTTCTCAAAACTGTGATTTCGCACTAAACATGCTTATGCTCTAAGCCCTTCAATTATGTTTTACTTCACTAGATTATCATTTACAAGTCTATCATCTGAATGAAATGAGCAAAGGGATGTGATGTTTCTATGGTAAGTAAATAAATATGTGATTGCAAGGCTATAAGCTAAACTTAATTATACCTTATTATTAAGCAGACCAAATAAACTCGCATATGTTTGTCCCTTTTTATGCTGTCTTTTTACACGTTACTCATTAATGATTGCATTTGCACAAAATTATAGCTAAATTTATTCATTATATGAATAACACCATTTTTTGTAAATACATTTACTTGCACCTTAGTAACATGTTGTGTCTGTTTTTTTTTATAAGTTAACTAAGTTCGATCGCAACATATTCCGATCGAATGAACGCAGAGCCAGACGGGCTTATACGTGCATGTTAATTCTAGTGTCCGATCCCAACTCAACAACGCAAACGCAGACGCAGTCTTACTAAAGCTAGTGCTCCAAAGGTACGTCTGCGTCTGCGTTTCCGTCTGCACTTGCGTCTGCGTCAATTTATTTTGTTGTGTAAAATTAGATCTGTCTACTCATGCGTTTTTTTCATCCCTCAATTTCCAAACCTAACATAAATGAGTCAATTAATATTGTTTTTCTAACTTAAGTAATATATTTCTATCCATTAAGCATCATAATGTAAAATTAACCATGGATTGAGCAAACAAAAATGAAAATAAATTTTTTGTCCCTGCTTTTGAAACCTCTTTTTTCAGCAAAATAAGCCTATTTATAATTGGCTTTGTCAAATATATTCCATTATATAAATTAATTTGAATACTAAAATAATATTGCAAAACACGATTCTGTGTACGTGAGTGACCTTTCTCATCCGTGTCAATTTATTTTGTTGTGTAAAATTAGATCTGTCTACTCATGCGTTTTTTTTTCATCCCTCAATTTCCAAACCTAACATAAATAAGTCAATTAATATTGTTTTTCTAACTTAAGTAATATATTTCTATCCATTAAGCATCATAATGTAAAATCAACCATGGATTGAGCAAACAAAAATGAAAATAAATTTTTTGTCCCTGCTTTTGAAACCTCTTTTTTCAGCAAAATAAGCCTATTTATAATTGGCTTTGTCAAATATATTCCATTATATAAATTAATTTGAATACTAAAATAATATTGCAAAACACGATTCTGTGTACACGAGTGACCTTTCTCATCCGTGTTTTCGTCTGTCAACGCATTCGACCGCGACATGTTGCGATCGAATCAACGCAGACGCAAGCCAAACGCAGACGCAGACGGACCCATGGAGCATGTTAATCATATTATATAGTGTGCGATCCGAACTAAAAAACGCAGACGTCGACGCAGATGCAAGCGCAGACGCAGATGGACCTCTGGAGCGCTAGCTTAAAGAGCCAAATTTAAATTGTGTTGAAGTGACTCCAACCCCCCCTCCCCCCCAAACCCGGCAAAAAAAACATGACGTTAGAAATATGGACCTTCCTCTGTCGACCGTTTATTAGTAGCCTCACGAGCTGTTCCCTAAAAAAGGTGTTCCCCACCAATTTACAGCTGGATTCGAAATTTTAAAAAAAATCATTCTAGCTTGGAGATTTGAGCAGTTTGAGGAACACCTTTTCTGATAATTTCTTAAATTTCACAATAAGTAGTGAGAATAATTATTAGGAAACTGATAAAAACATGCTTGCAATTGTCTTATAAACTACAATTTGCAATTATTGTACATGTAGTTGCGTAATATCGTTATGTTCAACATTTAATTATTCGCAAAAGGTGTTCCTTTTCTCATCAAAGCTGACTAGATAAAGGTAAAAAAGGCCTGCCGGCTAGGGGAAAAGGAACACCTCTCTCCACAAATGGAATGTTCAAAAACCATTATTTTGTTTTTCCTCTAAATTATAACATTGTTTAAAGTTAATTTTAACTTTTTGAAAAATATATCGTCTTCTTAGTTATCTAGATAAGTTTTCATGGTTGGTAGGGCAAAACCATTTAGTTTGAGTATCGATTCATACAACCGCCTCATTATGAAGGTACATGTATATCTACTTTGTCATTATATGTTTTTTCTTGGTAACAAATTTGAGTTTTCATATATATTTTTTTTGAAAATGGTTTTATAATATGTCGTGTGTTAATACAATGTAGATGCCTCAAATGCAACTTTAACCAAATTCGGTGAGGTCGGACATCAGAACGACGTACATCATCCTCGACGTACATCTACATTTTCAGGCGCGGATCCAGAAAATATTGAACCTGGGGGCGCAACTGTATAATTTATCAGGCTGAACCGGGAGCGCAAATTTATTTTTTTGTCTTACATATAAGGGCGAACAGGGGGGATGGGGGAGGCGTGCGCCGGGTTCGCCCCCTCTAAATCCACGCCTGATTTTGAATGCGTGTGCTACGTTAAAATAACGTACCATACAGAGGGCTTGATATAAATGTCCTGTGCATATCATTTTCCGTCCATGTCGGGTACATATCTATAATTTGATAGGATGTATGGATAATATCCATACGTATATGATCGGTCAAGCTGTCTAAAAACTAAACCTCAGATATATCCATGTAATTCCAGATAACCATTTCTATGTGAGCATGCATAATAAGATAAGCATATTTTTCGCGTTGGTCATCATGAATATGCGAAGTAGCGGATTAATACATAACTGGTATTCATCCGTGGTCACAACCTTAATCGGTAGCCGTGTGAAGCGGTCATTTATCGTATAACTACTTATCACTCGGATGAACTTGATCCGTTGAAGAAGTGCAGCTAAAATGAGAAGCGAAATTGAAGCGATACTTCTCACAATAGGAGAGATAAGAAGCGAGATACAATGCGAGATGGAGGGTCATCAAATGAATGCGCGACACTTGATTTGAGGACAAGACTGATCACCGCGAATTAAGTTGATCGCCAAAAAAAACTGCACTTCTTAAACAACAAGGCACCGATGATAAACTGACAAATGGTCTATTTATTTCAAATATCATTTTTTCTCGTTCATTTCTTGTTCAAGACGTGTCTCAGTAATAGATTTATTTGAACATTTCGGTATTTGAACATTTCGGTATCCGCCTAATTGAGTCCATTAGCCAAATAGTTTCCAAATATGAAGTTTTGATTTAAAAGTGTCTCAAATAAATGAACAATGCGCGAAAACAATAGTAACCGCTAGGACACATCTATTTTAATATACCATAAACGACCGTCTAAGCGCCCATGGGCTCTCAGTTGGGAAGGTGTAACAATGCATGGGTGGGCGCTCATTCGAGCATGGGGGGGGGGGGGCGCTA
>LQRL01165657.1:16311-31349 GCA_001703475.1 Hydroides elegans
TGGTCGATTACGGTATTTATGATTTTGGTCAGGCTATTTTTTTGTATATTTAACAAACATTATTTTTGAAACTTCATTGTATAGATTTTTTGGCTAAAAAAAATAGCACAATTTTTGTAATTTTTTGTAGCTCTATGTTTTGAAATCGTTTGGCCGGAATACTTTAGCTTTGATCTTGAATATTCCATATGAAATAATTCATATTGCATGAAATATGTATGAGGATTTTTATCTTCTTATTCTAAATCATATTTCACAAGTTGAGTAGATATCTTGTAAACACTATCTAAGACTTGATATTGTTTGCTATGTATACCTTATTATTTTACCAGGATATTTTAAGGTTTTGCGCTTAACATACATTTTTATATCTTTATCTTCATTCTGTTTAAATCTTCATAAGGCGATTTCAATGGGAAACATTAAAGGACAAACCTAAGGGAGATTAGTAGATAGGTCGGTGCCAGATTTTCGGTCCCGAGGCCCTGTGACTCAAACCCCGCCCGACGCGGAGCCCCGTCGCGGAGCCCCGTTGATACCCCGTGTATTAATGTTACATCGACCCTTGACCTGGTCCAATCAAACTGTACCTCTGAAAACTATCTAGCATGTCAGTTTGCAGAAACCTTAAAACTTAACACTATTTTAAAATGGTTTCCGGTGATTTCATTTGGGTGAAATAAAGGCCGCGTTTTACCGACTGATATTGATATACTTGACAAAAAATAATTGGAATTGCAGATACATTCAACCTCTTTTTAAAATTTGGTTTAATTTGCGTGCCCAAAATGAGATGGTACAAAAGTTGACCACTCTCCATCGATAGAAACATGTGGGTAATTAAACAATTTTTATTAAATAACTAAGTAAGAATGATTGGAACCGAAAATGGTTTTAAAAATGGTTTTATTGCTAAGAGGCAGTAGCTCTTATACGTTTTATATAATAAACCCTTATTTTAATTTTCGATAAGATAATTCAAGATTATTATTTATTGTAGCCTCTAGACCCTAACCGAGTATAATGATTACTCACTACATTAACCTTTAAATTTAACAAGCAAATGTGAATAACTTACATATTTTTGTTAAATTTGAATAATTTTGATATATTTTAGCAAACTTTGTGTCGTAAAAAGTAAATTTCGACGGGGCCCCAAGGTCATATTTCGCCCCGGGGTAGGATTTTCTTCGACGGGGCCGCGGGGTGTCAATTAGCAAACAAATAATATGCAATTAATAGTTTACATGAGTTAAACCTTAACTCGTTTATAAAAAAGGGCGTAATTTATTCAAATAGTCAATATAAAGACCTTTATAAAAAAACCGAAAAAATACCGAACCGAACCGAGGTCTTTTACTGTACCGAACCGAACCGAACCGAACCGAAGGACTGGCGAACCGTCACACCCCTATTGAACATATATAACTATTTTTTATACCAAATATGTTAATCATATACAATGCTTAATTATCCATATCGAAATCATTTACCTCTGCCAAATATAATCTTAATCTGGTATCATTGACATCGTCTTGATAATAACAAGCAGATGAGTCGATAAATGAGGCTGCTGGAATCAAGCCAGGAGCTCGTCGACCAAGCTTCTGACATTGTTTCAAGCCTTCTATGAGGGACCTCCGGAAGAGTGCTCAAGTCATCGACCGTTTACTTCGTTTACATAATCATTGGTCTTAAAATGACCGCAAAGTTATAGTTTTATCAACCAACCATTGTTAAGTGTATTGAAACGGGGTTATTTATATCAGCAGTTGGTGAATTATCATTAAACTTGGTATTTCATAAAAAGTATTATGCAAATTGCTAGTAACTACTTATAGAGAACAATAACAGAAATATTCAGTTTGGCAAATAACTAATAAAAAAGAATCGACGACATGAATCAAATTTATTTACATGTTCATAGAAAACGACGAAGAATGCTTTTGTTAATTATATACATATATCAAACATAATATATTCACAATTAACATACTTATACATACAAGTTTTTGGGGAAATTATTGCACAAATCCCAGCCATTTTATATTATTTCTATCAAAATACGAAAGATTCAGTATCCTATTCCATTCACACAAAATGTCTCCGGTCAATAAGGCCCCGAGCAAAATGTTCCCGAATCAGGCAACCTTAAATAAAGTACCTGGATCAGATAATACAATGTACATTATATGGAAAATCTATAAATATTGAAACATGTTATTTTGAAATCGTGATAGATTTCCCTATAGAATGACAAAACTATTATGAATAGCTTATATTATTGTATTTTGTCTTGTTATACCCTACATTCGTTTTTACAAACAACCCTCATAGGTTCGAATGTGTTAACCTGGTCGAAATCCAAGAGAAAAAAAAAATCGAAAAATGCTCCACAACGAAAGGGTTACCCATCACAACTCTAACCGGTTAAGACAACGGTTTTAATGTATACAAACGTTTTGTAAACGGTTTATTGACCACTTTGAAAAATGTGTCGTTCGGGAACTTATTGACCGGGTAGCACTAATGATAATTCAAAGTTAATGAAATCAAGTAATCATCATAAACAATACAATATTATCAAAATACAAAACTTTTGATTAATTGATCCTATAATTTGATCTATGCTAATATACTATAACTTTTTTACCGCAGAATTATTTTAAAAAAATGTGATAAATGTTCAAAGTTGACATTCTTTTTATCGACATAACTACATATTACGTTTATCGTTAAAGAAAGTTCAAATAAAATAGTTTATACATCGGAAAGAAATCATCAAATTTGTATTTAGAGTAATGATTAGGTGAAAAGTCTAAGGCCGCGGTTACACAGAGCTCGCTGTTTTTCACGTCGGGGATTAGTCCTCTTTTTATTCTTCTATAAGTCCTCTATTTTCTTTATAAAAACTCGTGTCAAACAAAGCAGTAGCTGTTTTTCACGTCAACTTTTTAAAATCAAAAGTGGTTACACTGCGGCTTTTCACGACAATCTTGCTATAACACAGAGAAAAAAGCCAGCGTGGAAAACTGCTAGCGGGGAAAAAAGCGACTTTTTTAATCGTGAATTTTACAATAATGAACTTCATTTGAGTTTGTTTGACACCATGCATTTCACTAAACTCCTTTTGAAATACTTGAGGGAAACGGGAGAAAACCTAGATTTTTCTGACTTTTTGCTTCTTTTTGCGGCAGTGTAACCACTAAAAAAGCTTGCGTGAATAACTGCTAACGTTTTTAAAAAGTGCTGTGTAACCTCGGCCTAATTCTAAATGCCAAATGATCAACAAGTTCATATTTAGATTTTTTATATAATTGACACGAAAAACAATCATCGTAGTCAGAATTCAGTCAGAATTCTCTTTTAAACGAAAATATGTGCGATTACATCGAGCACATCACTTTTAAATATTACTTAGGAAATATGCATTCAAATGAAATATGACTCCGCCTTTATGACCTAGATACAATATATCTTGGCAACAGCTAAAAGTTCAAGAGAGTAAAAAAAAAACTTTACGGTTGTTACTGTATTTGAAACGATGCCAAATCCAGAAAGACAATATGTAAGCACATTGTTATCAACAAAAAAAATATTAAAGTGAATAGAAATTTATTGCACAAATGCCAGCCAATGACATCACAGAGACATGGACAAGATAATCAATTAGTCCTTTATGAATGTTAATTAAGATTTATATTCGACAGTATTGTGTGATATTCTTTTTCATACTTCGATTTGTTTTATATAATTATGTATATATGAATATATCGAGAAATATCTCTAATTAGACAGACCACAAATCCACATACTGGCAATGATCATGTTGGCATTATTGAGCTGATATGTCTTTTTGAAAAAGCACACTTTCATTTCACGAATTTCAACATACTACTTTAACGGCGAAACTACACCTTCATTGCAGCGGTTAGGTGCCCCGCCAAAAGCGCCCTCTGCCGCATCTCCTGGCGTTTCTTGTGCACCTTGAGGTGTTTGGCCAGATGATCGGACCGCGCGAACCGCTTGTCGCACAGTTTGCAAGGATATGGTTTGACACCCGAGTGCGATCTCTTATGGCGCGCCAGCTCATCGGACCGAGAAAAACGCCAAACGCAACCCGCCCAGTTGCACACAAATGGCTTTTCTCCAGTGTGCCGCCGTAGGTGCGCTTTCAAGTGTGAACTCTTGTTGTAGAGCTTATGGCAACCGGGGTAGGTGCATGGGAATACTTTGTCCTCGGCCGTGTTTGCAGCGAGCGTGTAGCCATCGGTTCCATAGGCGGGGTAATAGTTATCATATTGACCCGGTACTTGGGAGTTCATTGTTGGCACAATGTTGTTGGCATTGAGGAGACTAGTTCCGGTTTGCGACATTGGTGTAAGATGTGAGCCGGTTGTTGGCACGGCACGTTTTTCGACATAGCCACCGTACATATGCGCGGCTTTGGGGTCTTGCAATGCGGGGCGTTTGTTGTTGTTATCACAGGTATAGGGCAGGTCGGTGAAGCCGTCATAGGGTTGGCCTTTGGTGAGTGCATGCGTGAGAGAGTGTAGCGTGGATGTAAGGTGTACGCTGTCGCGGGCTTGTAGATATTGGTGAAGAACAGGCGATTCGGTCTGCACAGCACTTCGTTCTCCCTTGCCATCCAAGGTATCACTAGACCCAAGCGCACCTATGCTTGCTAGATTCAAATTAGAAAGTCGATCACTTGCGGTTATACATTGGGAAGCTTGGGGTTGTTCCTGTGTGGCTTCTGCTTGTAAGTTGTAGTTGTGATCACATTCATAAGTCTGTTTAGCAATGACCTCCTGCTTTAATACACTGTTCACGATTTGGGGTTTAAAGACGGGATCTGTACTCGAGCTCTGTTCACTTTTCACGTTATTGTTCAAGTCATTCAATGTGCAGGATTCGCTGATAAGATTATCGAGATCCACTCCTAATACAGTCAAACTGTCATTTGTTATCATATCCTCGGGTTCAAGGTTAGCGGATCCGAAAATGTCATCACCTAGGTCGTTTCCCAAAAGGTCCCAGTGTTCATCACTACCCATGCGCAACGCTATATCAAGATCCTCCGGTTTCGGCATGACATCATCCCCGGTAGTTGCATCATCATTTCGGTTATTTGCAAGATTAAAATCAGAAAGTTCCGAGCACGAGCTACTCTCCAGACTTTGGTTACTATAGTAACTATTGTCAAGACCAGAATTGTCAATGGCCACATTGGGTACCAAGTCACTCTCAATATTGTTTATATCATAATCTTTGAAATACTCCAATAGCATACCATCATCATAGCTGGACGTGACGTCAGGGGACGTGTTGAATATATCTGTGACGTCATCCGTGACGTCACCACAAAGGCTAAGGCGCGGACTGAGACCCGAATCCTCGCTCTCCTCGCCGCACGAGTTGAGGCGCATCGACCATCCGCCCGTCATGATGTGGCAGGGTGACAGTCTTTGCAAACTGAACTGGTAGTGTAATGAATTGTTTAACCAAGATTGTAGCGGGCTTTATCGTTGAGTTGACCAGAATTCAAGGACTTCGTGGATGTCGTGGCTTAAGCGCGGCGGAACAGCATAATTAGCTAAAACCGAATGAAATGAAACATGTTGACAAATTGCGAGTGAATTTTAATGAAGGAAAATCGAAGCAACATGGCATTGTTACATGAGACTGGTGAATGTTTGATTGGGATGGATCCTAAAGGTGACATTGAGGTTTTCTTATAATTCGAAACTGGTTTTTCACATACCTAAATATACATCGTAGCTGTGCATTGATTTAAAAATTGAATCGATCGAAATAATATCGTTTCACCATTTCAAATATTGAAGAAAGAATTCAAGAAAGAAAAACCATTATGAACTAAAATGAGTGCGTTTTAATTATAGTCATTCATGAATCACCTTCATAGACTTGCATGCATAGTTAACCCATTTTGCACACAAGTTGACACAGAGCAGCTTTGAAAGATACCGGCAAAATGATGAAAAACTAACGTAAAAAGCTATTTCACCAACAGCTATCTATTGTAATATATGCGTCTAGGGATCAGCCGGTTTGTGAGCGTCCTATGACATACAGAAGGTGTCGGATTACGCATAACGCAACGAAGAGGTGAACTCGGGGCTGTTTGCACGTCGCTGTGATCATGTTTTGAAATGCGATTCTTTGTATGCAGTCGTATGTATCCATGCTAAATGAAATCGAGTTTTACGTCATCGAATGTATTGATATAAAACAATATGGTTCAGTTCAGCCATGTCATTTAAAGATGCGCAAAATTAGAATCAATTATCATGAAGGAAGGATCTGAAGTTTAATTTTGACAAACAGTTGAAAGCATTTGATTCCATGTAAAGATAGTACAGATGGTGTGATTGTATAAGAAAGAGCACCCATCAACACGATTGTTCGACAAAGCCGCATAATCATATTTGACTGTTTTGTACAATGACTTAAAAAAAAAAGCAATACAGAAAACGATAGCCAATTCCAAATTAGTAATTCTCATTTTTGGCTTAACAATAAAATTGATTAATGCCAGACAAAAAATATAAAACTAAGCTAGAACATGTTGTTGAACGAATAGAGGGGCACTCAACGATTTATTTTTCATAAAAAGTTCACAATGTTTATTCTGAAGTTGCAAGCAAGAAACCCAGAAAAGGTACTGCAAGCAAATATACCATCTCCTACCAGAATAAAGATTTTAAGAAATCAAATGTGTATTAGTTTATTCTCTCACAGATTCGTTTACAGAGACTAAATTAAGATACATCTGCATTGGTTGATACCTTCACAAACATTATCCTAGAGTAAAATATTTTGTTGAAAATAAATGTTCGTTCTTTTCGAAAAAAGTTGCAAGCAAGGCAGAGCTGCTGCAAGAATAAACATTTACCCGAATAAACCGTTGGGTACCCTCGCGAATACAAGCCACCAGAAAACTGTTGTATAACCGCTTTGAAAGGAGCCGTTCGTTTAGTGCTCTTTAGGGAAGGACACAATTATGAACAGATAGTACGTTTGCTTCATTGTATCATTCTTGTCTATTGCTTGCTATTTTACGATATTGATATTATTTTTTTTAAAGATTTTTAATATATCATTGAAAGTACAGTTTCCGATTTTTTTTTATTTCATTATGATATGTATTTCTCCTTGATGACACGCTTATCTCGACTTCCCCAAACTCTTCTTTTTTTCAAAATATGTCATTTACGTACACATGATTATGCTCTCTTTTTTAACTATTGGTGAACTATGTTCAGGAGGCACAACTCAAAATCGCATTTCGCAAACGTTGAAGACGCAAATAATTTAAACGGATTTCTTTTATTGCAAAGAGAACTTAAAACCACTATGACCTACCTCCAGTTGATAGCTCTTATAGGCTAATTTAATGCTAATGGTAGCTCAATGTTTTTTTTTTTAATTTTTATAAAAGTTCACTATTTTTGAGACATTGCTTAAAGTCTACTTCTTCATTTGGGAGTTACATATAAATAAACACGTCGTTGAATCAATTTGCAATTTATCAATACTGTATCAGATATAATCCACAATTAAGCCAGTCATTGGTCTCACTACCTCTTCAGCACATTGATATCTAAAATGTGTTTGGTCAAATCGAGTTTATATCCAGATTGGTTTGCATCACTGTGCATTGCGCATCCGCAAAATACCTTTCGTGTTTCTAGGTCCAAGATCAGTCATTTCGGTGAAAAAATATTTATTCTTCCTCATGCCGCATACTAAAACTATATTTATCAACTTTCGATATTATTAACTTATTTTGAATAAACTGTTAACTGTTTATTTGATTTTTATTTGATTTTAATTCATAAGATCCCTGTTGTCACCTGTTTTTAAGCATGCAAAATTCATGGAAAGACATTTTTTGTTTTGATACATAGCATCCATGTTTTTTTGGAGGTTTTGATATGTTTTTCATATTTATGTAAACAGAAGACGGGGAATGTAGGCCAGATAATGCGTCAACGTACGATCCAGTAGAACTGTCAGACATTCGGGAGTG
This sequence comes from Hydroides elegans, assembly GCA_001703475.1. Taxonomy (NCBI): domain Eukaryota; kingdom Metazoa; phylum Annelida; class Polychaeta; order Sabellida; family Serpulidae; genus Hydroides; species Hydroides elegans. The sequence continues at coordinate 24,365 of LQRL01165657.1, forward strand.
CGTGCATTTTTGAACTATTTGTGAACTGTCACAATGTTTGCATTTGTTACATTTTATGCATAGATATACAGTGTACAGCTATCTATTTTGTGTTTAAAATATTTAATGCTGTCAGTGCTCAACCATAAAACTATGATAAAAACAATCGCTGAGTCTGATTATATGTAAAATATACCATAATCAACACCATCAAATCCAATTGAGCATCAACCAAGCATTGGAGAATTCATTGGACTCTCATTGTTCAAATGTTGCATGCAAAAATCATCATTTAGAATTAAAAGTAATTTCATATTTTTTATTAGGTATACAAAGAAGGAAAATATTGATGATGTTAATAAAAAAAAACAAACGTTTATAAATTTGTTTTCTATCATATAATTGTTTTTATTACATATCAGCCTCCATCACATTTACAAAGAATTGCATTAAAGTATATGGTTATTTATTTTTATTAAGTTTAGCTCCTATGCAAACGCCTAAAAAACGTGAGCATATAAAATATATGTTTGTCTAAAATCAAAACGGATAATGTGACGAATTGCATTGAAAACTGAATTTTCCTATGCACTGAATGGTTTGCACACCAACTCAGATTCGACTCTCGTTCATCAACGCATCACATGAGCTGAATAACACTCTACAGGCATAGCTTTTGACAGTTCCTTGTCGTTGCTATGCATGTGTTTACCATGGTAACCGCGTGACACAGTTAGTGACCGAACGGGAGATGATGGTCCCGTTTTGGGTGTCGCATTTCGCGGATGTAAAGTTATATTTTCTTCCTGAGCGTTTCATCGCAGCCGATTGAGAAAAAATGGGCTTATTTTTTTAAGAAGTGCGTCATGATTTTCGAATTCTGGGAACTCATTCAAAATCATTTGAGATATTCTCAACCTTTATGCGGATGTTCTCTTTAAAACAATATTTTTAACAAAAATATTGGTTACGCACAGCTTCTCCGTTTGTTTTTATTGTGTATTAAATAGATTAGATACCGATTATGATAATCATAATCTTGAAAGTGCCAAGGCATAATATAAATCTATTATTGCATTTGTTTTAAATTCATAAAACACACAATTCAACTCAATATGCTTTTTCTTTTCATCTTTAAGAAAATCACTAAATACGTTTCACTTGCCTATGTTTTTAAAATTCGTGATTTGAAATAGCCGTTGGGGTAATATGAATTTACCCTACAATAGAGTAAAGCAGCTTCTTATGCAACTCGCTTAAAAAACAAAGCCTGTAAAACAAATAAAATGCGCATATATAATTACCTGCAGGCCAAGTGACCAGTCTTGCACTGGTTTCAAAGAAATAATCATTTCTTTTCTTTTTTTTAGTCCGAGATTATTAATAATTTCATAGACTGTGTTCTTTGGCTGGTCAGAGTTCAATATGCATTTTCTTTATGTTTGCGTTTTCATTTCATCGTATGTGCGTTGAGATGAAAAATGCAGCCTTTGCTGCTGAGAGATGGACGAGATGTATCTGCGCATGCGCAAGATCCGAATAAGCTCGATGGCCACCGTGTCACTCTATCCCGACTTAACCCTCTCACGACCAATAGACTATTCTAATGTGTCGTTTACATTGTATTTGCTAACATAGCTTTAGGTATATGCGTTGATGACTTTTTATCCAAGATTTAATGTGATATTCCAGCAAATAAGTTTCATTAAAAATAAACAATATTTTAAAATGAGAAATAGATTCTATACATATCTGATATATTTGATATCCGTTTTAAAGATATTATAGTACTGTTTTATTTCATACAGTTACAACTGTTGAACATACAGTATACATGAAAATGACCAATTTGATGGTGGAACATGACATCCATTTTTGTCGTCGTATTCCATATTTTGGTTCGCAATTCAATATCCCGTTTGTTACATGGTTGACTTAATCATAAATAAGATAACAATATGAATTTATTTTCATTGTATTTGATATTTTATAGAGTCTATTATCCCGATCCCATATTACCTTAAATATATATCATATTTGCTTTTCACTAAATAATCAAATGTAAGTAAAAATAGTCATTTTTAAAATTTCAAAAATTTTGAAGTGTCATATTAGCATTTATACAATCATTCATATATATCAAAATATATATACTCTATGCTTTGATACTGTATATAAAACACTTTGGTTTTTGCATTTAATTAAAAAAGCAAAACCAACAAAAAAGAGGGGGCTTTGACTTGCTGAGGACAAAGCGCTGTGACCTGCGGGTAGTGCTGATAATGGGTACCAGTTGGGTCACGTGAGCCCCGGGTCACTAACCAGTGAACAACCGACGTTTTTGTGTGGTTTATGTGTATTTATGTGAAATTATACCGACCTACTTATATAGAATGCAAAATGAAATTAGTCATTGACGATTAACGTTTTCTTTTGCGTTAGTGCAATGACATTGATATAGTCAAGGCTTAAAATGCGTCCCTCTAATATTGATGTGAAACATATGCATTCATTAACATTTGGTTGCCCTTTAAGCAAGTCAATGCAATGGCATGCCTTTAAACCGACCAGATCCAATGATCGAGATCGGTTCTGGATTTGCTAAGGGTTAACTTAAATGTTGAAGGAAACCGGTTCACTGTGCATACACAAGGTCACGGAGATGCAGTGACATCGTTTCGGGTTACTCACCAAGCGAATGTCCTATCTTCTTTTTACACTTTAAGCGCCTGGTTACATTGGATACTGTTTCAAATACCGTTCATCTTACAGCCAATGTCTTCTAATGTATTACGTATGGAAAACGCAAAACGCGACTAGCTTTTTAAAACGCTACAAGCTTTGAGGTGAATTAAAGGTGTTGCCCAAAATAAATATATTGGAAGACCGGGTTTATTAGGGACACAGCTTCCAATGTGGTAAGGCCCTTAATCAGCATTTGTCCATATATCCTCTTGGCTGTCTAGCTAGCTAGGAATATCATGTGTGTATGTCAATGTTGAACGTTTTATCATGGGAGTATGGGAAGTTTCATCAAAGTAAATGATAATTTTGATGGTTCCAATGAAAAGACAACCAAAATAAAAATTAATTGGTTCTCTCCTATATAAAAACAAGAGATGTTAATATTTCTACTCACTATGCTATGCATGCAATTTGAAGCGCATTTGGGTACGAAAACTGCAAGTGTGTATACAATTGAATAGGTGATTCAAGAAAAAAAGCAATACTTTACACATTGGCATTATTTATCTTATGGATTGTTATTGTAAATGAATATGAAATAGTGTTTTTTTAATATAAATTCGTGCCATATGCAATATTCTTATGTTTGAAATATTAATTATAGATACAAATCTTACTTTCATATTTCGGGCTAAACTGTTATACGCTTTAAATAAATAATATATTGTATGTGTTCCAATTCAAGCTTAACCTGCTAATATAATTTCAAAACAAAATTGGTCAAAACGTGTTTATATGACACCGGGACCGTTGACCCCGGCTATGTGGGTCAAAAATTTCAAGAACAGCAGTTTCTTTGCATGTATTTACTATATTTAGTTATGAAAGCACTAAAAATGATCAAATTAAGACATACATGTTTCACTATGTTTCTGACTTCTAATTGTTCGAACTATCAACAGATTGTCATTGATCTAATTGTTTAAAAAAAAATATTCTGTCCCTGTCTGAATGACCATATCAATGTAGTAGTCATGGCTTAATAAAAACAAATATCTTGAATCAATGTTTCATTACAGCAAGAGATGTTGAAAAGCGTCTTAAACAAAGTAAAAACGGGTGAAACGAACAGAGCCTTCCTTTGAGACTGAGGTCAGATAGCGATGTTGACTCGATTCTTGAGTCCGTGTAGCGATCATCGTCGCACGCTCTCTGATGTGTGTCAACTAAACCGCATCATAGAATTCAAAAAGGGCACCCGATGTAATGCTATGATTACATAAAATTAGCGATTCAGAATAATCATGTCGCTCCTTGTTATTTCCCGTAATGAAACAGTTAAAATAACAACACCTTTACTATAGAAGTGGTTAACAGAATTACAAAATAGAAGCAAATAGTTTGATTGATATTTAAATCAATCAAATTGTTCCAAGTTTAGTTTAACACGTAATATTCTAGCGAGTGCAATAGAAAAGGTAAAATAAAAAATATACACACCTTTAAATGAAACTACTCGATTTTGGAAATTAAAACAGGCCTGTACCATGCAATCAATTTTATAAAATGATAAATTTAGTTTTATCATATCTAACAAATAATGGTGATATTTTATATTTTGATTTAATATGGCATGGAAAAGGCTCTTATGAACAATTTAGGCGAGGTACTGGTTGGACCTCCGTTGCGGCGTCGTGTTTGCTCTTATACACTATTAAAATACATTGGAGCCCCTGTACATGTATGTGTCTGCTGTTTATGATTTTGGCGCCCCCTAGCGGGTCCTAATTATAATTTATTTGATCCAGGCACACAATGCAACAATGATTTCTACTGTTACATTTCGTAATACCATCGCTAGAATTCTTAGCAGGCGATTTGTTATTTTATTTTCTACTGAGCACTTTCTGTTTTTAAAGCAGGATGCTGCATCTTTTATTTACAGATGATATTGACCGTGCGATTTGACGTTTTTTTTAAGAACTGCGCATGGTGTGCTCTTTCACTCATGCATACACACATACAATGCGTTATGTGACAATCCTTAAAAGTGATTAGCACGGATCCGAATACAAAAGGCCTTTTGTTTGTATGGTGTTATATTTTTCTATCGATTACGTCTCAAATCGCTTTTTAACCTGAATCCATCACAGGCCTTTGATCCAATTCGGGTTTACTTTCTAGATCAAGTGTGAAGTATTGTGTGAATTATGCATTGTGTTGGACAACTTATTTTAAGAAATTGATAAAACTACTAGATAAACCAATATTGGTGGGCCATTTTTATCGCAATGCGATATAATTGTGTATAATATGTATTCATATAATTAGAAATATACATATAACACACATTCATAAGCAATCTTTAACAACGTTATGTCACGAGAGTTACAAAAACACAGTTTTTCACCTTTGTATATTTGTGATTGAATAGTTATGTGATGATTATTGTTACTTGTATTTTGTTTGTAATTGTATATTGGTATTTTAGATATGGATGGACCCTAACTTCGGAATAACGCCAATAGAAACTATAAATTCATATTAACGTCTTTATTCCAAAGTCTCGTAGGTCCAACTACGACGTTGGCAACGTAACGCAGTACGCCAGCCGCGATGACGTCACATCCGGCACCTGCCCAAATCTACCCAAATTTCCCAAACCACTTGTTAATTTCACCAACTATTTGTATCTGACTAATATTAAATTCACCAACTGTTACCAATGTAAACATAAACAAATTGAACGATAATATGAGGTATTACAAAACCTCACATTACCCCCTTTTTACTTAAAAAGTTGACCACAACTTTATTTTATTGTTTCAGATAACAAGACTGACGTTATGGTTGTCTACTAAAAAGTCCCTGATGCTGACCCAAAGTTCCCTGCGTGTGACCCAAAGTTCCCTGCGTGTGACCCAAAGTTCCCCGAAGATTTTAAAGACATTTTACAGATAAAAGAAGAAAGAAAACATCATACATCGAACTACATACAACGAACTTTTAATAAATTTTTAAAATTGTTATGACTATATACACTCTATTTACTCTCTCCTTTTTCTATTTTTTTCTTTAAAACTTTGTGTGAATATTTCTAAAATCTTAACTATATATAACTTCTTGGTGTTGGCATGTAAACCTTGTGTAGTTATGTTTTGTGATAGCTTTATGTTGTAATACCAGTAACCAGAGTAACGTTAGTAACGCACTTTTTTTTTAAATCTACAAAAATCTAACAGCAATTTAATATCTGCTTAAACCTGATTTTTTTGCTACAAAATACAATTTTCTAGATTTAAAAATCAAATGAAATTAATTATAATAAAACCCTTTGATTTGTGTTAAGCGTGATAACTAAATGTAACTGTTTGTTCATAATACATTGTTCTACGTAGAATGTCCTAGAATACTTTATGTTTTTGCTTTTGAATTTAACCCGTGTGAACATTTGAAATAAAATACAATAAAACATTAAACTTTGAGTGTGTGCATGAATGTCTGCCTTGCTTTGCCTATATTTCTATACTATATACATAAATTTGCCGATGCACATAATATACGCTGCACCTTGATGCACACCTAATGCACTTTTTATCTTTAACTTGGTAGCGTAGGCACTGGTTAAGGTTCTTTTGCTTTGCTTTGACTATTAATAAACAAAATATAATAGCGATACGTCAAAGTAACTTCGTTTTGACGTCGCCAAATTTTAAATTGACCAAACTGCATTATATCGATATAGACCCGTCCGAATTCCTAGGTATATACTTACCAACCATAGCGCAACGGAAATTATTATTTGTTGAATCATATGCAATACGTTTGCGTTATGCTATGCGCTCTAGATAATCCACCCGTAGGTGCTACCTTTGCCATACAATACGCTTTTACGACAATCGCCCTTAACATTACTGTACCACGCGACTTCGGCGCGATAACTTTGGCGCACTTCTCCAGTATTTCCGTGCTTTATTCCGCGCTATTTATCGATGTTAAATAACCAGTGTGCCCAGTGCCTCACCGGTGACTAGGAGCCCAGACAAGATGCATATCAATACAATAAAGCTTGCTTATTGATAATAAACAAAACTGAAATAATTACGATAAAAGAACGTCAATCAGTGTACCTTGTACAAACTTTATCACTCATGTATTCTACTTTGATTTAATTCAATGCTATGTCTACCTCTTAAATACCTCATGCTAATCAATCCAAATAGATACCATAAAATCATTAAGATAATTAATTGAAATATTCGAATCACAGTTCTTGCAACATCTCGCACTATCACGCGCGCCGTCATTCACGCGCTTTCGC